>WIPJ01001868.1:236126-268283 GCA_018155075.1 Cassiopea andromeda
ACACACACACACACACACACACACACACAAATCAAATTGCGCATGCAATTCATCACACTCACAAATTGGTGTTCTTGAACATTTTCTAGAGACTTCAAATTTTAATTTTGTTATTTGGAAAGGTAACATCCTTTAGCTTATCTTCACACTTCATACCCTAGCATGTTGACCACAATCATCACTTACTTCCAACTTTCAGGACCAGTCTTTAGTTTGATGATGAAGAATTGCATTAACAGTGTGTCTGCCAAATTAGGGAGGTCATTTTTCCATAATAATTACCTGATTTTTACCCTGTTTTACATGATTTCACATAGATCCTGAGCAAGAACCAAACTTTCCACTTTTCACAATGCAAGTCTAGTTTTGCAACTTTTAGCCTATTTGAGCAAAGAAGTGTGCTTTGTCTTCATCATGAAAAAGGAATTATTTCTGGAATTTGTTTTCTTGCTCATTTTTCAGCAGGGCTACTGAGAGAATTCTGAGGCTTCAGGGCAAAAGAGAAACACGAAGCCCCCTGTGAGTGTAGTGAGCAGAAAATTTTAAGGGTCTAGAAATTAACTTTGGAAAATTACTGCTGGTTTACTTTTAGAGGCCCCACAGACCTTGAAGCATTTGGTGTTGTGAGGCCCATTGAACCATGAGGCCCTGGGGCAATCCCCCCAGTGCCCCTCTTGGTGGTCCTGTTTTTCAGCATATTAGGGAATCAATTCATTAGAGAGGGAAACATAGACATTTTCCATTACATTTCCTTGATTTTATCAACATTTAATCCATTTCCCTGATTTTCCCCTGATATTTTTAGGCAAAACAAATTTCCCTGATTTTGCAGACACGCTGTTTTACCCTTGTCATTTGGTCTACTATAGTTGAATGAATTTGTTTGATTCGTGTTATCGTTGCTGCACTGTAAAATTCTTTTCCTTGTTTCTTGATTTGATCTGAGCATGCGTATGTAAAGATCTTCTTAGCAGTGTGATTGTATATGCAAAGTCATTCACATGTGCTAATTACCACATGTTCAGTACTTTACTCATGACAAGTCCTGCTGCTCTATGCAATTTGTACTATCATCATTAATTTTTATACTTAACTTGGGCAGTACATTACCATTTTTATCATCTTTTTTGCTTGTATACTAGTTTGTTGTTGGATCAAATGTTTTTTTTTTCTATAGCAGCAAAAATGCAAACAGCCTGATCATAAGAAACAAAGGTCAGTGGTCCACACAGGAGATCAAAGTATTTGAGAAAGGCCTGGTTAGTTGGATTGTTATATTAGTGACTTTGTTGGATCTATATGGTTTAACTGTGACTTTATAAACTCTCTGGTGCTTTGTTTCCTGTTTGCTTACCATAAGATACTGAATATAAGCCCCCCATATATGGGTCACCTGTAAACTAACCCAAACATCCTTCCAAATAAAAACCTCCCATATATAAGCCCAGGGCTTACCTTTGGGATTCTCTTTGTGTAGTTAGGATAATGAATGAGCATGGCAATATTATGTGTAGAGCCTCTTATATTTAATTTTGTTCTTTTGTGAAGTTTTATTAAATTTTGTTATTAGTCTCCTGATTGGACACCTATTGGTGAATTTCTTTGAAGGCCACAAGTCACATATCAACCCAAAAGGCCCTCTGAAATAAGCCCCCCTTGAATGTAAGCCCTCCCAAACCTCCAAATACATGTTTGAGCCTAGGGCTTATATTCAGTATGATATGCTGCATGTTATGTGAATTAGTGAAAAATCCTACCTCACAGTGCTCATGAGGCTAGGAAAAACTGTCAGGGAATTTTATTGCAACTTGAGGAAGGTCAGTGAAAAGTCAAGAAATTTTATCACCCATGCTAATGAATTCTTTGGTGACTAGTAGACAACTCTGCACACAGTATATGCATGCTAAAACAAGGAAGCTAGCTTTTATTTGCTTACAAGATACTAATTAAGTACGACATTGACATCATAGTTATTAAAGATGGGTCAATAACTCTGGTTAGGAAAAGTATTATGTATTGCTGGTATGTACTCAGGAAAAACACCTTCATTTTTAAGAAGCAGTCCATGCCCAGAGACATATGCAATTGCATTTGCATTTGTCCACAGGTGCAAATTCCCAGCACGAGCTAAAAATTGCCCATGCTATCACCACCATCAACCTTACAATGGTGTCAAATAGGAACTTTGTTTTTACAACTACAACACTAGTGACTATCCCCTTTTGCTTTCATAACTCTGCTTTATCCTGTTTTATCCTAAATGAGACATTTGACATGCTTCAGCAACAAGGAACTCTGTATTTTAGATACACAAATCATGGATTGCACATGCAATTCCAAATAATTATGTGCAAATGAGGGTGCACGTGTAAATTGACATTCATGCACCGATTTCTTCCAGTTATGGACTGAAGAGGCTAGGAAAAGTTGGGAAAACATATTAATCAGAATGTGTTTTAACCCTACCTTATCATTACAACAGCAGCAAGCTCACAGCAAAGTAGGAATGCAAAGCATTCCAAAAAAAAATTTGCTTTTGCTATTGTAACTGACTTTAGTCTTGAAAACCTCACAAGTAGATGTTTGCTATGATGTATCTGCAATGCACCTCAATGCATATCAAGTTTGCATTTGTTTAATTCCAGAATATATACCTAAATGCTTTCTTTGTGTTAAACTTTTCTTGAATATATCATTGAGGGAGTCTATTCTTTTTATAGGAATTATTTGGTCACAAGTGGACAAAGATTGCAGATTTGCTGGAGACAAGGACAGCTGCTCAGGTTAAAAGCTTTTCCAGAAAGTTCTTGAAGCAGAAGGTATTAACTCCTTTCAATTCTTCTCAGACATTTTTTTACCAACTGACCTAGTAATTAAATTCTTTATTTTGTTTGTCCATATACCTAATTACACTAGCAAAATTTTGATAATAATACTTTGGGGAGTAGAATGTTGATTATCCTCCCCATGCATGGGCAATCTTTCTCTGATATGGGCCAAATGGTGTGTTCTATCAAAGGCTGTGGGCCATGAACAGAAGACAAACTGGAATGTTATATGCATGTGCATTCATTCTTACAAGACAGATAGGTCAAATCCTTTCAAGAGCATTCTTATTATAATATTGGAACACAGGGCTCTCAGGTGATATGAAGCCAAGTCCAATGGACATTTGTCGCATATTTCATCATGATTTTTTGCAGGTAGCCAATAAAATTAAGCCATTTTGCAGGGAATGCTCTTGTAAATCTTGATAATGCATACCATATAGTGCTCTTTAGGCTTGGGATAACCTGTTATCACTAAATTCAACGTTCAAAAATTTTTTAAAAATTCGTCAATTCATAGGAGAGGACATGTACAATTCTTTGGGGTTTAATTAGAGCTCTCTTTGGGCCAGATTTAGCCTGATGGCCATAGGTTACCCATGTGTGATCTACCCCATGGTTATTGTACTAATCAAGTACAAGTACACAAACCTAGCTACAACCTGGAGAAAAAATAGATACATTAATTACATACATTAAAGCAATAGCCTTCAACCCCTTTATAGCTGCAGGCCATTCAGGAGGGACCCAGGAGGGACATAGATAGTTCGCATAAGTATTTGATTTAAATTCAAGAAACAGTGATGAATGTTGCAATAGAAAATAGTAAATATATCCAAAGCACAACTATAGAAGATAGAAGATACCTGATAAATTACTAAAGAGGATAAATGTGATGATTTTATGGCTTGTCAACTTGACCTACTTTGCTAACTTTACCTTCACTGTGGCTAACGCTTCATTAAATACCCCCAAATAGTTAAACCGCTTTAATCTTTTCACCTAATAATCGAATCAGCTGATAATTTAGTTATTTGTCATGCTGTTGAGATGCCTTGTTTCCCTGGCATCATCGACCTCTGCCTTAGATTTTGAATTCTTTTGAGATTTTTCAAATTTCGTATGGACAATTGTGTTGTATAGAAGATATCCCATTGCTTGAACTCCAATTATGTATAGCTATGCACAGACTTTTTATTTAAAAGACATTTGACCTTTTTAGTGTCTATTTTTATTTTCTTTTCGTTAGACAGGACGCACATTGAATTATTGTTCTTGTTTTAACTCTTGTTATTGTTAGTAATTTGTTTTATTATGATCAGGCTAGCCAATTGTAACTACCTTTTTAAGTGAGGTTACCATTGTACGTAGTGGAATATAATATGAAAGTCTCCATTACTAAACACGGTTGGCATGACAGCTAGGTTGGAAAGTAGGGTGTGTTTGTATTCATGGAATTTCTAAGAATAATATGTGTGAAATGTACCTAGATCACTGCAATTGCTTGAAGTTTTTATTTCTGCTCTGCTTACCAATAAATATGGCTTTAAAGTATAGTTTACTTGTTGTGTAAAGTCATCAAGTAATATAGACTGTTCATCTTTCCTTTTTAAAATTTTCATTTAATCCTACAGTTTAGCATTTTCATACCTGCAGAGCTTCCAATAATAGTTGGAGTAAGCGGCTGGTCATGAGTACGGAATCCGTACGAGTTTTGGAAAGTTATGGTAGTTGAAAGTGCCATTTTGCGGGACCTGGAAAGTTTTGGAAAAGGGAGCATTTTCAAAATAGCTATGGAATAGTTTTGGATTTTTGTTTGGAGAAATTCTAAAAAATATCCTAAAATTAATTTAGCTTAGTATCATACTAAGCACAATATATGCTATGTTTGTTCACTTTACTGTTTATGATACTAAACATGATCCACGAAAAAATTATAGAGTACATTGTCGAAAATAGCATGTTCTACTTTTATTGGGTTTCAAAATGCAAGTGAAAACGAATTTCATGCTTTAGGAATTTAATTATTAGACTTTGGAAAAGTTTTGGAATAGTTTTGGAAAGGTTTCGTAGCTGTAGTAGCCATTTGTACGACCCCTGTGAATAGTAGGTGGCTGTGTTTTATGGAGCGCCACCCATTATATGTGCTTTTTCTACATCAAAAATAGACGCAGAAGTAGCTGGCGATGAATTCCCGGTAGCTGCCTTTTATTTTGAGAGTATTTGAGATTTTAGCATATTTTCGCACAATTTTGAAGCTTCATCGGGTAAAGACCTTCCCCTCAGTTGATATCATCTGTAAACTTGATAGGTCTCAAGTTTGGCATTTTCATCAATGAATTGTTTCATTTTGAGGGCATTCTAGATTTCAGCACATTTTCACACAGTTGTGAAGCTTTCATCAATGGAAGAGCCTGCCTTCAGTTCATGACATCAGCAAACTTGATCGTTTACTAAAGGGGTCAAATGGGGCAAGAATTGTCCCGCTCAAGACCATAAATTCTTTGCGACAATTATTGTTGCATGAAATCAAGCTCTCATCCATAAAGCTAAGTCTGAGAAATATTGGAAGAAAGGTAGTCGATTCGTTCGCTTTTTGTTTACGTTGAAACCTGCCTTAATTATAATGCTTCAAAGTTCCCTTTACCTCCTGTACCCCAAATATTTTCAGCATTGTTGTCAGAGGACTTGTTTTAAGGCCCATAGAAATTAGGATACATTTACCGTTTGTGGTTTTGGCTTGGGAATTGATCAAAGCGTTTAGAGAGGATTAGGGATCTGTAGATTGTTGGATACCAAAGTGTTTTGCTTTTAAGAAGCCATGACATTGCCTCTGTTGCGCTGTGTCATTGGTTTGCCAGAATGTTTTTCCATTAAGTCAGGGTGTTGATAACCATTCAATCTTATTATGGATGGTTAAGAGTTGTAATTGACTTTATCCTTGCAAAGTGAAGTCATTAGCACTTCTAGAGTTTGATGGTACATATCTTGCCTTTTCATAAAGTATTGTTTAGAAATGGTTTTCCTGAATGCGAGGAGATGTAAACTTTTGTTTAGTCGTACGGTAAGCAGATGTAGCTCCTCAATGAAGATGACATATCATCTTCTCCTCTGCTATTCAATCGATGCTTTTTTTCTAGGAATTGGACGACTCTAACTCATTGATACTATTATCTGCGCTAACAAGCTCACAGTTGCACCTTAAAATGGAAGAGACAAACGAGGAAGTGAATGTTGACGACTCATCTCCAGATCCACAAATTGCCAAATCTTTATCAGGTAGGTTGGTGTTTTCCTTTGATTTGAGAACTGCAACACCTTTGTACATGCTAAAGCCCTGTTTACACGGTATGGACATGTTTTCGTATGAAAAAGGCATAGTGTAGACGGCATGGTTCTTTCGTATCAAATCTTTGTCATATGGTGCCGAATAGGAAAGCGTTTCAATGTAAGCGGTTGGCCAAGACAAAGCATGTCCATACTGTTTTCGTATAAGGCATAGTGTGAACGGGGTCTACTGAAGGAGACTTGGATAATGCCGGAAAAGTAATTTACAAAACCGGAATGGTGTTCCGGCATAGCACTTTACATTTCTGGTTTTATCCACGTCTCATACTCTTTGTTTCTTCATCTGTAGACATTCACTTCTATATCCTTTGTTGCGACAGTTCTCCATCATCCAAAATTGATTATTTTGCTCCTGTTGAGCATTTATGGAAGGTTATCGAACAGTTTAGCTAACACTGTGCGCATGCCACTGTTTCAGTGATTACAAGTGTTTTGACTGCACGCGTTTGCGCTAGAGGTCAGGCTTTAAGAGATTAAATGCAGAAGTTTTATTTCTACACTCAATTTCTTATTTTCTAAGCAGTACCTTTATTGATAGCCTATATAAAGAAATGATTCTGAAGTATAAATTATTATTAGCTCTTGAATGAACGTTGGCCCTTTGAGATTCAATTTTCATTTCGCATAGATACCTTTGTCAAGTTCATATCCCATTTTTCCTCACAACTGACAGGCTGGAACTTTTGTAATGATGATGATGATGATGATGATGATGATGATGATGATGATGATGATGATGATGATGATGATGATGATGATGATGATGATGATGATGATGATGATGATGATGATGATGATGATGATGATGATGATGATGATGATGATGATGATGATGATGATGATGATGATGATGATGATGATGATGATGCTGTTGATGATGGTGCTGATAATGATGGTAATGATGATGGTGAGGTTGATGATAATGGTAATGGTGCTGGTGGTGATGATGATGATGATGGTGGTGATGCTTGTGATGATGGTGATGATGTTGATGAGGATGATTGTGATGATGATGATGATGATTGTGATGATGATGATGGTGGTGGTGGTGGCGGTGATGATGATGATATAGATGATATAGATGATATGAATGATGTTGGTCGTAGTGGCGATGAAAGGCAACCTGTTCTTTTTATTGCTTCGTGTTTAACATCTGAAGCCCTTCCCCCATTATTTATAGTCAAAATGTATTGCCTTTCCATATTTTCGTTATTTTAGTTATTTTTACTTTTTGCAGCTTTCACTCTAATTCGTTGTTTTTATTTTTATTTTTCTTCTTTTACTTGTTTTTATAATTATTAGCAAAGTTATCACTGCAGCTTATAAATTATTAAAGTTATTGCCTTTTACTGTTACTCTTGTTTTGGCTATGTTTTCATTCGCATCAGCCCTTAATTCACGCTAGTTTTTTTAACACAAGACTCTGCTGTATAAAATTCTAAACATTTGGTCACATATTGTTTAGTAAAATTATATTAGGTAATGCTAAGTTGATTATGAAGACAGCGAGAATGAAATTGTATTCAAAATGTCTATAAATAAATATGTAGGCACGACGCCCTATCAGCGAGTGCAAAAAGTAAATTAAAATAAAATTAATGAGCTGCTCTTCCCTTGCTTGCTACTAACCATCTCAGCTACTCAGAATCTGTTTCTTTTCCTTTTTAAAACGATTTAGAGAAGGGTATTTACTATATTATTGTGCGAGATCTCGTTCCAATAAGAGACATGTTTCCAATCTTCTATTATTCTCATCGTCTTTAATCAACTTTATTGCAAAGCTACGATTCCCAAAATCGCAATGTTAAGTATAATTGAAATAGTACAATTCACAGAGTAAGTTATAATTTTCACAACATGTAATATACTGTTATTGCTGTAGTTTTTTCGAAAACGTTTATGAATGCAGCTTGCGCTAAATTAGAAGCACCTTTAGGAAACTTCAAAAGCACACCTGGTGACCAGAGATTATTAAAAACAGAAGCATGAAGAGATTTTTGAGGGATTAAGTTTCTCTCATGGATATCAGGAGAAACGCAAGGAAAGTAGTAAAAGTGTGAAACAAGGCAGGGAAGTTTATAGATTGTGCTCTCTTTAGGAGGCGTGCACGCTAGGAGCGAAGTAGCGAAATGAAGCGAACAGATCCCTGAAAATAATGTGGTCGCTCCAGTTTGCTATTGCTCTGAAGTCATGTTTCTATTGATTCTATCTAAGCCACTTCTCGCTCATAGTGTGTGCTTAGCCTAATAGTTTTTTTGCGTTTGCAAGAATGGGTAGATTCAGATTCTTTAAAACTTGCTATGAATGTCTGTGTGAGATTGTCAGGGAATGTTCCGTACTTTGTCAGGAACGTCAGGGGAAAATCAGAGAACTTACTATCCAAGCTTAGTGGTTACCCTGGGAAGCAAGGAGAATGTCTTGCCTTTAGATACATAGATGAAATACAGATAATCTTACAAGTGGGATCTTTGAGTAGTAGCAGGCCTCATTAAAAGTATTTTGTACCTACGAGCGCAGTTCTGAGAAAAATGTGCCTACAGAAAAAGTGCTTGCAGAATTTGAAGTGTGGCATTGTGTGGCTGCGAGCGGCGCTCACCGTTCGCACAGATTAATGAGCTCTGGTAGCAGAGTTTCTTAGTTTGTGACTCGGGATGCTCTAGTAGTGTATTTTGGTGTGCTATTTACTGTGATAAATAGCCCATAGCTGCTATAGACACATGTCAAGGTGGCCATTGTCTGTACAAAATCCTTCTGATAGCAAGTCAGATCGTTAAGTATTGCCCAAGTATCAATAGGAGTACCAGATGTTCCATATCATAGTCCATATCCTATCAGTAATGACTAGAAGGTGTTTTATGGGTTCTGTTTTTATCATCAACGAGTGATAGAAATGCGTGCTACTGTGTTTTATAATTACAGGTCTTACGCCGTTCTATCACATTTTGACTATGGTTGCCACGTTTCATTGCAAAGACAATATCTTCTGATCTAGCTTAAACAGTTGCACTCAGAATGAAGCACGTATAATCCTTCTTTACATGAGTATTTGAGGGATCCATAAAAGATCAAGGATTTAGACAGGGGTGAAGTTAGAGAAACTTGCTGGTGGGTTGCACAACCCCAATTTGCCTATAAGCAGACTTCTTACGAGCCCAATTTACCGACAAATAGGACTTTCTTTGAGCTTTATCAGCAATACAACGTTGAAGAGCACTGTTGATATTCGGCAAATGTGCCGACAAGCTAAATATTGGATGGGTGGGGCACCCCCCCCGCACCCCCTATGGGCGCGCCCCTGGATTTACGTTTATTATTTGATTAGAGAATAGGCCGTCCATGGACACTGTGTTCAGCATTGTTATACTATCTTGGAGCTTGGGAAAGTAGAATGTTGACATGATTTGGTCCTTAGTAGAATATTCATAAACACATCAGACTATCAAATAAATTGATAATTTGTAGTCTTCCACTTTAATTTACTTCCCAAGTATGGGAAAGAGCAGTAAATCTTAGCAAATGTTAAGTAGTGGTTTGCAAGTTAGTCTTGTGTGATTCGAAATGCCCTTTCCAGTTCATTCCACTACAGCCTACTATTTTCCTTCCAACTAGCGATTCGTGTTCTCAGAACTCTTCACTTCATGCTTCTGATTTCAGCTGTTTAGTTGCACGAGGTTCTGCCTGTTAATGAAAAAAATTACAATTAGGTAACAGTGCTTAGCAGATTTTTCCCTAATCGAAGCATCCTTCTTTTACTTTCTGGAATCTGACACATTTATATAGCTCTGCTATGCAAACTCTTCAGATACACACTTTATAAAAGTACTGGATGTTTTGATAAGCATCAGCATTCTCAGACTTTTATGATATTTAGCTAGTGTGTTAGTCCATCATACAAACAAAGCAAGAACAGAACAAATCAACAAATTTGATATCTACATTGTACAAATGTTTTTTTTAAAGAAACCTGGCATAAGGTGTGAATAACAGAAGACAATGTTGTGAAATATATACAAACTTATGATAAATATATAAAAAGACAACTTCGTAGATCGTGATTAGATATGTCATCGTATGTGAGTTTCAGCAAAAAGAATGTCCAATGCTAACGTAAAATAATAAATATAATTCGTTAGGTCCCAGATCCCAGACTTCTAGATCCCAGATCCCAGTACTTGACACACGGGGGGCCGGGTGAAAAACAAATCTTGACTAGCATTGGTTAGTTGTGCTACAATAGCAGCGGTACGAGGGACATGAGTTTCTTGTGTGACCTCGTCAGGTGCTAAATTAACATCAATGTTTTTATTTGAATCTTCAAGACATTTAACAACGTCCAGTTCAACGGGATACAGTTTTGTAAATTTTTGGTTACAATTTAGTTCTAAAAGTTTCTTAAAAGTTTGTTACGTTAACGAATTGAGTTTCAGTGAAAGCTTAAATAAAACTTTAATGTAACAAACTATTAGCCTTATGTCAAACAACATGCGTAAGTGCAAGCTAGAATCTAAAGCAATGTCATGTTCACATTGTTTTGTTCAGCTTTAATTTGAGCTAGACAAAGGCTTGAAATGCCTAAATTTGTCTGAAGTTTCTTAGCTCTCTCCTTGTAGTTCTAAAAGTTTCTTAAATTTTAGGGTGTCTAGTACTGTATTGCTTGTAAATTAATTTCTTATATAGAAACGTATATCAGGCTTAGTTTTTAGGAGAACCCGAATATGCGAAAAGGTTAAGGTCTTTGTGAATTTTGGGCCTAGTATTATCGTGGAATTATTCTTAAATGTCAACAAATTTGAGCCTTAATATTCTTGTACACTACATACTTTTGAAGATAGTGCGTATCTGGAAGAATGCCACGATTATCCTTGATTTTCTGCGGGTGGTTTTGATAACATTTAGTAGAATGCAGTGCAGGTCATACGAATAGTGAATTAATTAGCCTGTGCAGCTATCTGATAGAATCTTTCTCAAACAGCCTTGTATTTCAATACAATTTTTGTGATGACCAAAGAAGCCAGCTTTGTATACTGTAAATATTAGTTCAATAATTAGCACCATTCAACACACCTTTTGCATTTGGTAGATGCTTCCAAATTGAATCTACACTGTTCAGTGTAATGTAATTATGTTATTCTATGGAGTTCTTGGAAATGCTCATCTTCACTGGGCATTTTGAGTGCCAATTCCTAACTCTAATGCTTTGAAGCTTGTTCTTTAAAGACTAGAGATCGTTCATGTCGTCTCTATGCTAGCTAAGTGCCCAGAAACCTGCCAACTTCTCTGATTCGATAGCAAGGGGATGATTTTTGCTTGAATCTACTGTATTGTGCTTAAAGAATTGGCCCTGTCAATCCTTGTAAGGTAGTTGCTATTCTCAGGGTTGCCACCAAATCAGAGAATTTTGTTTCAATCATGGAAAATCAGGGGAAAATGAGGGATTTTTTAGAAAATCAGGGAAAATCAGAGAACTTTTCAGTTTCTAATTGTTTCATTTTAGAGCAGTGACTTGCGCCATTCTCATTCATGCGTCCAGTTGAGCGTGGTTGTTACCAAATTTTACCCTTTTGTTTACCAGTCTGTTCTATGCAGTCATTTTGAAGGACAGTTTCGTTTTGTTATGAAATCAAAACTTGAACGGCCAAAAATAGGTTCAAAGCTCCTTCCGATACCTCATATCTGTCTAATGAAATGATAAAAATTAAGTATGGGCTGAAATAATATCAGGGAAAATCAGGTAAAAGTGAGTATCATTTCACTGAAAATACCAGGGAAAATCAGGGAATTTATTCCTGAAATAGTAGTGGCAACGCTGTATACATAGTTGTAGTGCTTTGCGCTCATGGAGTTGCTGTCGTAGTGGTAAGCCAGCGGTTGCCAGCCTGCAGCGTGTCCATCTTGATGCTGGGACTCCGCTTTGCTTGGAAGCGTAGAGCATAATATACTATATTCGTACCGCTATTGTTTTTTTGATGTTATTGGGAAAAAATTTGGCTTTCAGTAATTGCGACTCTGAGTGTTTTCTTTGGACCGTAAACCGGCTTTGAACATCTATTTAATGGTTGCCAAGCATGTCTCTTCGTTTCCCTCCACTAACTGTGACATCAAAAACAGAATACTAGATGCTTCTTTCGGGAACATTTTTTGCTAAAGAGCTGCATCTATGAGCGTTATTAGCAGTTTTTGACCATGATAGCTTTCTTTCTTGGTATCCATCTAGACTTAAAGCTGTAATTTGGTGGTACAGGACAGGCAATAATTGGGGAAAATAGAGCATGGAAAGTCGAGTCATGTTGTATCTTCCTTTTAAGCTACCACTCTCTCAGGAGGTACCAAAGAGCCATTGATATATTCATGGGTGTCTGCATTGTTAACTGTTAATAAGCGATTTATGATAGCCATTCTTATCATTTTCCCACTTGTGTCATTTTTCTTAATTTTACGAAATACATTGAAGTGGAGATGTAGGCAAAACGTGAGTGTAGCAATACGATTTGCGTGATAACAAAAAGTAGAATCTAAAGCAATGTTCACATTGTTTTGGTTTAGATTTACGATGAACCAAGCAACGATTTCAATGATTACTTGTTTAGAGCATCTTAGCTCTTCCTTCTAGTTCTAAAAGTTTTTTAGCTTTTAGGGGGTCTAGTACTAAATTGCGTAAAAACTGGTGTCTTATTTACAGAAAACATGTTTATGACTAAAAGCTCCAGTAATTCCAGTTTCAATGAATGTTAAGCCTTTTTATGGTTGTACCTGTTATGAAATCTCTTGGGAAATGCATTAGGAAACACATAAACTTAAGTAGCTTAGAACTAGAGTTAAGCTGAGGAAAATTAAGCTACGAATAGAAAATTTGCTACAGCACAAGGAAGTACAGCATTGTAATGTTAAGATAATTAGTGAGAGTCTAGCAGTTTGGGCATGCAAGAAGCTGATATCCCACAAAGTTTATTTTATTTGCCACCTGTGTCTTTGCTTTCTAGAGTTTGCTTTGCAACATTGGGTTTGCACTAGTAATTACCCATATTTACATCTTAAGCCGTATGAATTTTGTGCTCCTTCGAAAGACTAAGCACTGTTAAGTTTTTTTGAAACACCTTATTCCCGTGTCATTGACCAGATCAAGAAATTACCAATTTGAGTTATCGCATAAGCAGATATTTCTCGTGTTAGCTGAGTGGTGCTATTTAGCAAGAAAGCTTCGTATTTGAACAGCTGTAGTCACACATGTGTATTTTTATTGCCACCATATTTGCCTGTAGCTAGCAATCAAGTGTAGAGGAGCTCGAAGAACTTGCTGGTTAATTTGTATCAAGCGCACACTGCTCTTCAACGGCAGGTTTTGCGTTCGACGTCATGAATTATTGCTGGTGCTACTTGAACGCCTGAATCTTCTTCACTCTTAAGACCACTGATGTACTTGTTGAGTTTGTCGCAGTAATCTGTTTTAACTGTTCCAGTATCAATTAACGCATGACACCTATAAACCTTAATCTGGGAGCGATTTACTAGCATATTTGTTCTTCATTTGGTTTCTGCTCCTAAGTATTCGTGGCAGTAACATGAATTTCCAAGCTGCGATTTGATGTCCTTTCCATGTGATTTGTCACAGGGTTGAATAGACGATCGTTTCTTACTAGATCATTCACTGCTACTGCTGAAACCACCGCATGCTATATGACTTTGTGAAAAAGCTCATTCGAAAAGTTCGTAAAGATGTCATGATTGTTTGTGAGTGTTTTTGCAGATAATTGACGTTGATCGTGTTTGAACAACTTCGCTAAGGCTTTTTGAAGCGTAATCACCTCTTTGTTGTCAGCTTATCAGCTCAATTTCCACATTGAAGCTTCTGACTTTGTTGTCGATAGATAAACGCTGTAGAAATACCGTCAATTTGTCTACGTCGTGTTCCTCTGGTACTCTTTCTGATGCTCCAAGAAAGTAGCATGGTAGATGGCTGAGATTTTTCTATGTATATTTCATGTTTCAGACATGCTCTGAAGGGCTGTATGTTTACTGGCAAATTGTTTTTGTTACTGTACTCATTGCTTAAAGATTCTTGGATGCCCCAGTAGACAGTAACTGAAAATGCTGAGAACTTCTTCAAAGGTGATTAAAGGAATCAAATTTTCAAAGTTAACTCGCATTTTAACCTAATCTAAGGGCTTTGATATCTCATAGATATCCTCAGTTACAACACAGTTTACTGTGGATCGGGTAGCAGGTGTTACAAGGCGTGGTGAATGTTTACAGCTGCATAGAAAATTATGATGAAATTGAACACCATGACGTTGTTGAAGGAGCATGACATTACAAAGTTTTGTGGCTTTACATGCTCAGTATATCTTCATTGTCGCCAGTGACGGACCTGAAATAAATCAAAAGTCCTGCCGACCAGAAATAGTCTCGTACGACATTTCCTTGAAGTTGCCTTGAGAAGCTGAATGGTTTATTTATTGTAGGGAGATCGATGAGCGCGTAAAGGAACCAGGATTACACATGCATGTACAGATACAAGGCTGATTACTGCTAACTTATTTCTCTATTGTTTAGAAGTCTTATTCCATTCGATTTCTCATTTCTTTTGTGTGGTGAAGTGCTCCATGTGTTTGAAACTCGTTGAGAAAGCAGGTTGTACTACGAAGCAGATCGTATTTCCTGCCTGTTTTGTTCAAGGTTTTATAGAATTGAGCCACGAATAAACCAAGATACCATGACGCATTTTTGTGGGTGAAAGTGGGTAAAAGTAGGGTATCAAATGCTTCAGTTTTAGTGCTTCATAATAACTCGCTGAGTTTCTGTTTTCCATGAAGTTACAAGACAGCCAGTAGCTTTGTTCAAGAGATGGTACACGGATTGTTGTGAAGTTTAACTCTCATTTGACTGTATGTTAATTTTTGGAGGGGACTTGTTTATGCTTGAGAGAAAGACTGGCTTATTATAGAAACCAGTAATCCATTATTAACTGTTTATTGTATGATGAGGGAAAGAATCTGAACTTTCTACGACTTCACCTTTTTAGATTTGAGCATTGAAACATAATTTTTACGCAACAACATGGAATAAATTTGTGTAAAAAAAACGCCAAGCTTCAGTACAGCGGTGGATACTAGCGAGAACATGGACAGTGTAAGGAAAATGAATACGGGCAATATGGCTATGTACTTCATCAATTTTGATTGAAATTTTTTCGTTTTGTTGGATGGTGTATCGACTTTTGGAGAGTTGTATAGCATATTACCTCTTTGCCAACTCATCATCTATCATCTTTATTATTGCTGTTTCTAGAAATTGACTCAAAGGTAGAATAGTTTTCGTGTTTGTTAATGAATTGAAGTGATTGGCAGCCAACGCCGCTCACAGTCGCCATCTTGTGTTCCACCACGTTGTATCTTCCCGGTTGATCGGATAAGATTAACAAGTCAGCCTTGGTTTTTCTTATATATATATTTGGCGTTTGAACGTAAGTGCTTTCTATTATTTTGGTTTCTTCTTGATTCATGAACACGACTCTCATCCATTGGCCTTCATAATAAATGCACTGATCTATCGTGAACCTGGATTGTTTGAAACGATTTGTGATTTCTCGTAACTACCTTTTGCTGTCGTGCAAGAAGTAGCAGTTCTTTTAGTGTAAGGCGCTTGCCTCAAACGCTTATTCAGTACCGAGAACGAGTATTCACAGAAGGAAATTTATTGCTATATGGATCATGCATCAATGAAGAGTTGCTTCAATTTATTCTAGTCCTTACAATTGAACCTTGGAAGCTGATTGTATACAACAACATTGTTCATAATTGGAAGTTTGTACTTCTGTTCCTCTAATTACTAACCTGTGTGAAGGAGCTATTGAATCGCGGCTAGATTCAAGCAAAGCAGTGTTGAAAATAATTTACTCTTATTTTAGAAATATTTTATTCTATTTTCTTTCGAGTGTAGCCTGTTTATAACTATCGGGTTTATCCAATTAGACGAGCAGCTTGAATGCAACGAGTAGTCTCATTATAAACCTGTTCATTGATAGTGTGCAGTGCTAAAGAGCTTGTGGTATTACGATCATCAGCGTCAAAGTGATGTTTTATGCATTATAAAGTGAGAGGTATACAGGTGCGAGTGGTATTTCAAGAAAATTGCTGTTTTATGCGGTGTATACCTCCTAATTACCAGTTACAATCTGCTGAGAGCACAAGTGGCAGTACTCCGCTTCTGAGACTCAATTACGTCTCTTAACTTAGTTGAATCATATTCACTAGTCGCCACTGTCATACGTTGTATTGGCTGCTGTACATACTTTCAAAGGAAGCGTCATAGGTCAGACGTGCATGCAGGATTTTAGCTGGCAATAGGATGTCGTGCATCTCTTACTGGCCACCTGAGCCATTGAGCTACTTCACAATGATAGCATCTATAGTGTTCTGCGTATTTGCAGTCACTGGGAATGGCCTGGTCGGCGTATTACTAGTTGTTGATCCCATGAAAGCCCTACGCACACCAGCCAACTACTTCATCATCAACCTAGCATTGAGTGACATGATGGTTGCGTGCGTTACGCTTCCTTTGAGCTCGTACGCGCATTACAGCGAAAGCGTTCGGAGAAGCATGGCCAATCACAGCACCATTCTGCACCTGTCCTTCTTCATCACAATAACTGCCTGCTGTTTGAGCCACATTGCGTTGAGCATCGATAGGTACATTGCCGTAAAGTCACCAATGGCCTATCGCAACAATATCAACATGGTGCGCTCCTACGCCTCATCTGTTTTCATTTGGGTGATATCGGGCCTTGCTCCGTTACTGTATTTCAAATTTGGCTATTTGACATACTTAATGGTATTTGCAAATGGTACTTTGCTTTTGACTCTCTTGGTATTGACGGCTGTTTTGCTGGGAGTTCATAAAGCACTCCGATCACATGATAAAGAACTTGTAGAGAACGAGAAAAAGTCGCAGACAGAGCGAAGAGTGTCGGTGTTTCTAGAACTCAGACAAAAGAAAGTAACGAGGGTACTTCTCGTGGTAATTATCCTGTTCGTTATTTGCACGACTCCTGCCGTAGTTTTTATATACATAATAAACTTTTGCAAGAATTGCCCGTGTTTAGCTATTCACACAATGCGAGACTTGCAGTTATTGTTCGTGCTTTCAACATCCGCCATTAACCCTTTTATCTGCACGCTGCGACTGCCAACCTTTCGCATGTCTGTGAAGAGACTTTTTGGAAGGCTCGCCAATTGCTTGCCGTTTTGTGCTGATAAATCGTCCCCTAAAGAATCTGCAGAACCTACGGAAACAGGCGCTTCGCCGAGCGCAACTAGGCAAAGAAGAACCGGAGTGTGTGCGGTTATTTATTCAAATGGACTACATGTTAGAAATACTAGCGCACGGTCATCAAATGCAACATCTGTTCTTGAATTTACGGGTATTTAATTTGCAAAAGGGAATGTTTAATAAGATGCAATGACTGAAGTTACCCTAAAATCCCGAATATACGCCTTGGGCTTATAGAGATGTTTAATAAGATGAACTCTAACTGAAGTTACCCTAAAGTCCCGAATATACGCCCTGGGCTTATAGAGATGTTTAATAAGATGCACTGACTGGAGTTACCCTAAAATCCCTAATATACGCCCTGGGCTTATAGAGGTTCGTAAGCATTTTTTGGTGAGCTTGTGGAGGCTCTATATATGCTCAGTCCATCTTTATTCATTATCCTAACTAAACACACAGAAAGAATCCCAAATGTAAGCCCTGCGCTTATATTCGAAGGAGCTTCTATTCAGAAGGATATTTGGGCTAGTTTACAGGGGGGCCTTTATTCTGTGGGGGCTTGTATTCGGGATTTTATGATATACTGATAGTAGTTTCCTTGTATTTACTGTTGTTTGTGCGTACTTGTGGCGTTCCAATATTTATGGAAGACACTGAGTTGTTCAACTTCATTCCAACGTTAGCGCTTTTTACAATGCTATTCAACTCATGTATTATACTATTCAATTCAATTCATGCTATTCTTATTCAATTGGTAGCTAAGGATGACTAGTATTATGCCGACTGCATGCTGATACTTCCAACTAATAATTTGCAAACAATAGAAACTGTCTGTTCTTCAAATACATATTTCTATTTTATGATTCCTGTAGACGAATTATATTTCGGCAACTGCAATGCCGTCAACAGTGGCACACACTGAATCGAGTATTTCTTGAAAACGAGACTTTATTCTGAATTGAGGATTTGTTCTGAAATGAGGCTTTAGCCCAAAATGAGGTTTATATACAGTAGCTCAACTTTCAGCTTTCAAATTTAAGAATGAGTGTCCTTTTGCCGAAATCAAAGAGTGTACTCTGATATGGCCTAGTTCTCATTGTCCCATCATGGGGTTGTTTTTGCAATACACACTTTGACGCTTAAGAATAATTTAAGAATAATTTTAGGCTCAAAACCAAAAAACATGAAGCATATTGAGGCTCGGAATAAGTCATGTATTCTTATAAAAAAAAGTGTGTACACTCTTCATGACAACTCTTCGACTATAAGCAGACGGTTCCTAAGGATGTATGATTGACGTATTTACCCTCACCCTGCTGGCTTGTTTTGCGATTTCAGCAGCTGCTATTTTGCTATCTCGTTGAAAATATGAATCCATCCATTGTGTGGGAGTTTCCTGAGGAGAAATGTGTGGATCCATTAGCAAAGTCCACATCATGCGTAGTAGAATCGTTAATATTCAGGGAGATTTTCCTTCGGAATGTGCTTCATAATAGTGTCGAAAAAGAGCCGATATTCATATTGAGAGGAATACAAAACACTGGGCAGGTGAAGAGTGCACGTGTAAAATATGCCGATTATTAAATAGTCATTAGTCGTTCTTTTTTAGATATTTGCATCAACTTATGCACTCAGAGCAGGTTTTAGTCGTTAGTAATTATCGTAGTGAACCAAATATTGGTATTGAGTATGCGTTATTTATGAAAAGAACAAGTCTCTAAGAAACATGAGGCTGAAATTAGGCAAAAACTAAGAAACATTCAAGAAATATAGGCAGGCTGAGTTTCAAATAATGATTTGCAAAAACTGTTTTTATTAGCAAATTTGTTATCAACCTAGCAAGGAACGAGAATGGACATCCACTAAATGCCTCACAAAACCTGAGCATACTTTTTCTTGCATCACAATTATCTAATCTGGATTGTTTTTGTCATTGGAAGTCCATAAATTTAAGAAGTATTTAAGGCTGGATTTGATGAAATGTTAAGAAACACCCAGGCTGAAGCCAGAGAGTTTGATTCTTATAATAGAAAAACGTGTATGTGATATGATGCGATGCACTGTAAACGTACCACTGTTTACAGCATTTCACTGGCAACCATAGTTGTAGGAACCGAGGACACAGGTGTGCCCCATCCCCCCCCCATTATCACAAAGTTTTTGGTATATTTCCCCTTTGCAGCTTACAGAGTTGTTCTTTTTGTTTATGGGGTTGCCCCTGAATACATGTACCCCCTCTCCCACATTATGAATGGTTCCTATACAGGTGATATATTTGCAGATGATTTATTAAAATCTTCTTAGCCTATTCGTGTACAGACAAAACTGCTATTAAATCGTTGCAATTGAAGAGCGATTTAATCACTCATAGTAGCTTGTAAATAGTTTCCGTACGTTATAGCATTTGTAACCTAATTCAACTCTTAGCTTTAATGAACATATCTAAGTGCCTCCAATAGCGTACATTAGTTGTATGGATTTCCTGTAACCTTGTTATTGTTCGATTTGGCACCATTTACTATCATTGCCAATCCTTTAATACCTCTTACGGTGTATTGTTACCTGTACATATAGTTCATGCCAAAATCTAAAAGATAATACGTTTTCTTGCGTTGTTTCTTCCATATGTATGCTATGAGATATGATTCGTTTGTACTAGAGACTATTTCAATGCTTCAAAGTGGAAATTTGGCACCCATCGTATATCCTGAAAGGGTCTCTCCATTGAAAAATTTTTTATTTTTGACTAAGGTGTAATCAACTATCCTAATCTCAAACCCACTGTTATTTTCGTGATATCTTGTACCGTTTTCGTGTTGTAAGCGTTTCAAATCAGACTTCACCGATGAAAAATGAGAAAAGCGAAGGCACAAAACCTACTCTGTTACGTCACTAAGTATATCACGACACAGCATGAGAATTTATGAATTTTAACTTTTTTGGCAATTTGCAATTGAAGGAGGCGTCAGTATATCGGAAATTGAGTTGGAAAGTTTCATATTGTGGAGTTTCAGAAAGCTTCTCAATTGAATGAATTTTCATGAGAAAAAGAACGACCGAGAAAGTTTTGCACGTCATTTTGACGGCAAAAAGTATGTCTCTGAGACTTTTTTGAGCAAATTCTGAACTGGGAAACGAACTTTAAAGCTTGGTTTATATTTAGCTTTCTAGTGCTGGAGACCCACCGGCGACCCACTGGCGACTCACTGGCGACATTGAATTCTTTAATGGAAACAATTCATTTCAACTGCCGGTGACCCACTGCAGACATCCAAGAAAAGTTGAAACTTGTTCAATTTTTTTCTATTGCGGTGCCGGCGACCTCGAGAAATTTATATGGAAACATGACTGCGATGGGTCGCCGGTGGGTCGCCGGTGGGTCGCCGGTGGGTCGCTGGTGGGTCGCCGGTGGGTCGCTGGTGGGTCGCCGGTGTGTCGCCGGCAGTTTCAGAAGTGGGATTGACGTCAATACTGCTAAAAATGACTTTCCTTACCGTTTTATTGTAAAATTCTCTACAGAGGAGAGCTCATCGCCGGTGGGTCGCCAGTGAGTGAAAAGTACATGGAAACATGCTTCAGTAGCAATGTCGCCGGCATTAGAAAGTTATATGGGAACCAGGCTTAAGCTCTCATGAATTGAAAACAGCACCAGATATTGGGTACTTGATTAAATCTTATTCAAAAATAAAAATTTATCACTGGAGAGGCCATAGAATTTTTACTATGTGCGGTTGAAATTAAAGTCCTGTTTCCATTAGAGTAGAATATTATGCACGTTTTGAATTTCGTTGTCAGACACATCATCTTATCTAACTTCCTTATACGTATGGCTGTTTAATTCCTTAGAAATTCATTGCCCATGTAGCGTGTGAGCGATTGTGTATCTTTTTCGCGATAAAGACTCATGTGCGATGTAACTTAGACAGGTTATAAAGTGGAGACTATTTTTTCCTTCGTCCCCCAAAAAACTGAGTATGCCTTGGTGAATTGCTTCTGTTTGAATGGGTTGTTTTTGGAATTTACTTTTGGTCCATTTTTGTTCCTTTCATTTCCTTTCCTTGCCATGCGCTTAGTTTAAATGAACCTAATGTTCTATTTTTGCCTCTCCTTTGCTTAGCGTTACAATGACCAGAACATACCCTAATGTAGTTTGTCTTAGTCCTAATTTTTCAGAAAGCAAACTAAAATTGAAACCAAGATACTTTAATTTCTTGTGCCCTAGCCACTGCTCTCAAAGGTGCGCTGTTGCACTTGCGTCCCTTGAGATGCCCCCGTGACACTAAAAGTATGTGAAAAAAGACATGTCCAACTTTGTTCAAGAACGCACCCCTCAAGGCCAATAGTCTCTAGTGAAGGAATGGAAGTCATTTTCCGGCATCATGTCTAGTGAGAAGGGTCAGTTTTTGAGTGCGGTACATAAATGCGTATCTTCTGCCCTTGAGGAGCCCCTTCAACACATGCAGAAAGGCACTGTCCTTGCTCCGTCTCTGAACAAGCGTTTATCAATCTCAATCGCGAAATTTATGAGAGATGGTATATCTTATCCGCATTTCATTTCATTGCACATAGTTACACCTGTGCGATAAAAAATTAGGATAAATTGTTTTAAATTGTTAGTTTGGCGACAACTGAAGAAATGCCTTCTTTTTTAGATATCGACGATGAACAATTGCACGACACCCAAATTGACTGTGCCAAAGTGCATAACAACAATTGTATTTCCAGAAAAGATACAGTGAACCATTCGAATTCAGATCTTAATTACATGCATGAAGATAGAACTAATTGTTCTCTATCACCAACTTCTAGCCAGTTAACTATATCGAATGATAATGTATCGGAAGGAAAAGAAAACAACTCTGAGACGTGTATCAGCGATGCAGGTATCAATTCGGCGGCATGTGCGAATGTCTCAAACGACGTGAAAAGGGAGTCAGGTAGTGTAACAGTGTTCAAAGTCGAACAGAGTAGTAGCGATGATGCTTGTCCGGTGAATAATGTTGGTGAGAACGATACGAGTGACTGCATAAACAATGTTAAACGTTGCGAATCTCCGATTGAAAATGCAAGTCAGGATACATTTTCAAGTCATGAATGCTCGACAGGGGACAATAATAAATGCAAAATTGCACTGTTGGGCCTCAACAGAAAAGCACTAGATCCTGTTGTGTCTGTTGAGAAGTTGGAACCTAGTGAAATTTTATATGAACACGTTAGGCAGAGTCTGCCTACAAACAGTTATACGCATGAAACTAAGGACCCAAAAGTGAATCTTATAGGAACCTCAGCGGATATTGATAGAACTAATACCGAGGCCTTGCAGGAACTAGATGCAGCATCACCAACTATTGGCATTGCTAGAGACGAATCTACATCTTGTGGTAAGGTTGTTGAGGAGAATACTATTGTTGAATGTGGCATTGCAGATATTTGCAAATCCAAGGATAACACAGACAATGATGACAGTTTGTGCCAAAAGGTGGCAAGTGAATCACCAGCTGCTAGTGAACCTTTTTTGATAGAGAATGCGGAATCTGAGAAACATTGTGATTGTGATTGTCCAGCAACTGACAAAGACGATACACCCCAACAAGGGGGAGATGAGTTATCATCATCTTCTCATTTGCACACTGAAACAACTGTTACCAATGTGTGTGAAAGCGATATTATTCCCGAGGATGAGGCAACTAAGATATGTGATGCGTTATTGCAGACATTGTCGCCTTTGGTAGTTGATCATGAACCAGAAGAAAAGTTCCTTGTTTCTATAAAACTGGAAAAGCTAAACAAGAGGGTTCAGCCCATGCGTGCATCACGATCTTCAACTCGTAAGAAATCTTATGCAAGTAGACCAAACACAAGGTTAACTAGGAGAAGCAAAGAAGCATGGGCAGCAGACTCAAAGAAGAGTGTTGCTATGGAAGATTGTTCTCCAAATGAAGAGGAAACTAAACGAGAGGATGATTGTGTTGAGGAAGAGTGCAATAGTGATCTGAGTAAAGGAAGCCACAAAGAAGCAGGCTCAAAGGAGAGGGTTTCGAAGAAGCCAAGCTCTAGGAAGAGAAGTTGTAGCAATGATAATTCTAAGGACAAAGAATCCCACAGTACAACTATTGGAAATCGTGGAAGGGTAGCTGCTGAAATGAGACCCGGTTCAAGAGGTTTTCTACGTAAAAGATCAAGGAACGAAGAACCTTGTGAGGGTGAGACCTCTGATTGTAATGGTGACGATTATGTCAAGAATGAAGACCGAAAAAAGGATCATTCCTGTGAGAGTATTTCGGTGAAAACAGAAGGAGATGGCCAGTATGATGAAAAGAAATGCAGGAAGAAATTGAGAAAGTATAAGCTGTTGCCAAAACGCACTACACGGCACTCAAGGCCAATTCAAGAGGAAGATATGCCTGATAAGCTAATTGTTTCAATTAATTTAGAAAGTATAGACTCATATTGTCAAGATGATGAAAAACCAGCTTGCTCCCTGTCGACGCATACATACAGTGAGGGGTGGATGGTGCAGGAAGAAGCATCAAAATCTGAAAAAAATAAGCAATTCTGTGTTGATGACATTTTTGTTGATAAGAAAGCGTTTGGGGTGATCAAATATAGAGCTGTTGGTGAAAATGGGGAGGTTAAAGAACGTTTAGAAATTTTAGAATCCAAAGTTGCACCTGCAAATTATATTTGGCCTAAAGATGAGAATGTTAGAGATACAGAAAGGCTTCTGGTCCAGAGTGTAGCAAATGAGGAGGCGAAAAAGACTGCTAGAACAATAAGTTCTTGTGGTGATTCTAGAGTAGAAGTTCCTGACAAGCCAATCATAGCTTATGCAAGTGATGTCCGTAAAGAGGAAGCAGATATTATGGCAGACAGTTTTACCAAATCTGATGTTGACATAGTTCCTCTATTTGATCCCAAATATGAAGAAGATCAAAAATCAAATACTTGTGACAGCTCCAACAATAATTCTACCTCAGAAGGTTTGGTAAAAGATGGCTCTGCTCCTAGCGACTGTCAGTTAGAAGAAGCTGCTGTTAAATGCTCAGACTCCAAGAGGAAGTACAAGTCCATGAAGGCCAGACTGAAGAGCAGTGACAAAGCCTCACAGAGCCAGGCTGCTCCTCGAAAAACTAGAAGTCAAACAGCTCGAGGAAGTGGGGGAAACTGCAATGCAGAAGTAATTGGCCATAGCAAATCAGAAAACAAGGATAGTGTTGAACCAGTAGAGGGTATTGAGAACTCTGTAAAGGTAGCAAAGTTGCCTGAAGTAGTTTCAAAGGAGGAAGGAAATTTAGAGAGTGGATCATTGTCAACTGATATAGCTGATGCTGAAAAATGTTGCTCCACTCCAGCTGGTGTTAGCAATAGCCAAAGGGTACCAGAAACATGCACTGAAGCTTTCTCTTCCTTTGCAGAAAATATTACCAAAAAGGATACTCAAAGCTCTGATCATGAAGTTCCTGCTGGAAGAATTGAACAAGAAGAAAAGGTAGGCTTATCAGAGAAAGCTGCACAGTTGACATCCACTAAAACAGATGTGCAAAAGTTGAAAAGAGTTAAGTCCCAACGAAGAAAAGGTAGTAATTTGATGACAGGTAGGCCTGCTAGTCCCAGAAAGATGCTCCGACAACGAAAGGGAAAATCTCAGCTAGAACCAAAGCTTGATGACCCTTTACCAGAAGAAAGTGTTCAAGTCAGTAAATACGTAAAAGATGATACTGAGATTGAAAATGTTGGAAACAAAGAGTTAGAGAAAATATCCGAAGGTGGAGAGCTCATAGATGCGGAGGAGCCTGTCAACAATGAAGGTAAAGATATATCAGTGACAGAAGATGGTGAAAGTAAAGAGTCTATGATATCTGACAATGAAAAAAGTACTGAATCACTTTGTGTTGATAAGCTGAAATCACAAGGGGAAACTATATCAGTAGAGGCACATACAGGAAATGATTTTGAGAACAGTAGAGATCCTGGATTGACTGAGAGTGTTGGCAAGAATTGCATCGATGGAAATTCTGATATTGACATGGTCAAGAACAAAGCAGAGGAGGAGAATGGTAGTAATATGAAAGCAAGCAGCAAAGAGCCATCGGTTTCATTTACTCCTGATCACCATGATAGCTGTAAAAGCGATTCAGATTCATTTCAAGGAAGTCCAGCAAGGTTCCAAGAAGACTTCAGCGAAATGCACCCGAGCTCAGTAGCTACTTCAATCATCAGCTCTATAGCTACTTCTTTGAATAATGATCTATTTGCTATGAGTGGCTGTGATCTTGAATTCACACTCCCTGGTATGTCTAAAGACGTTCTTGTTAAGGCGAATGGTAATGTTGTCAAGTCAAATGATATAGAAGACTGCCTGAGGCTTCCTCCTGCTGATGATAAGAGTGAATTGGGTGATTTACCACGGACTAATGGCTTACCTTGCCCTGATGAAGTGTTGCGCTCAGAAATAGGGCACAGACAGTCATTATTGTCTTGTGATATGGATTGTCTATCGCCAAAGTTTTTCAACATGACTCCAGAGGAAGGCACCACCGGAGTATATGCAAATGTTCCTCAGAGAATAAACAGAGAGTTTCAAAGAGGTGATACGTTTTTGAATAGTGGAAACACTGAGTCCCCTTTTCAACCAGCAGAAGAGGATGTAAATTTGAAAGCAGGTGATAGCAGAACGGCAGTTAAATGGGATGGCGTGCTTTTGAGAGAACCAGAAATTTTGATGAACAAATCTCAAATAACGGAGCTTGTTGATGATCCATTCATGAATAGTAATGAGCTTAGAACAGGCAGTATTCCTGAAGACAGTCTGTTAACTCAAGTGGAGACTTTCACTGAGAATGATATAGCTAATTCTACATGTGACGATGATACATTTGAGATCCCTGATAGCCAGTTTGAGAATGTTGACATACCAACAGAAGAATTTGAGTGTGGACAGGGGCTAGCTGAGGATGCTACAGAGAGTATGGAATACGCAAAGCAATCTAGTGAAGGGTATAGTAGTGGCAGTAGCACAGATGAGGATGATGATGATGATGAGGACAGCGAAAGTTCGGAGTCAGACACAGACAGCAGCAGCAGTAGTAGTAGTCGGAGTGATGATGAGGACGACGATGATGACGATGACGATGATGACGAGGAGGAGGACAGTGAGGAGGAGGAATCTGAAAGCAGCGACAGTGAATCAGACACAAACGATGAGGTAAAAAAAAGTGAAATTTATTTGGAAAATGGCACTAAAGTTGGCATACTTACCCCGTCACCTTATGTTGACAGAGAACCTTGCACTAAAGTCCCCAATGAAGAGGTCATGTTTCAGGATACTGAAATTCTGCCGATTGAAAGAAAGGAGTGTCGTGAATTCTTTATGGGGAAGCTTTCTAAGACTCCAGAGAAGTATCTTGATATCCGTAAATTCATAATCAGTGAATGGAATAAGATAAGACCAGCTTATTTGACAAAAAACTCAATTCGAAGCAAAGTGGATCCCACTGATGCAAATGCAGTAGGCAGGGTTTTTATGTTCCTGGAAAATATCGGTGCCATAAATGTTGGTTGTTCGGTAAAAAATAAATGGGTAGAGAGGATGGAAAGAAGGCGTGTGAAGTATTTCAGTGCCAAGCAAACGGAGAGTGCCGATGGCACGATTGATGAGCAGAGGCAAAAAAGAGGAGGAACACCTAGTTTCGTTAAAGAGTCAGAAAAGAGAGAAGTTTTTCTTGATTTCAACATTATCACTGATGAGGAAAAGAAGGCACACCCGCAGTTCTTTAATGGGAATAAGAACAAATCCCCAGAAAAGTATTTGAAAATGAGAAATTCAATCATTAATTGCTGGATGGATTCAAAGCCAGCTTATCTCACAAAGCAAGAAGCTAGATTGGCCATGTCTTGGTATTGTGGTGACGCAAACGCAATCAGCCGTGTACATGATTACTTGGAGCAAATAGGGGCGATTAATTTTGGTTGTGTTCAAGAATCAAGGAGAGGCAAGAATAGTCGTGCGCGTGTAAGCCAAGAACGGACTAGGCCAGGGACTAAGGGTAAGGAATTTGAGATTGAGCAAGGAACAACAAAAGCTGCTGTTTTGGATTCTAAAGCAATGAGAATGAAGAACGCTCAGAAAAAGCTGAAGGATATAACCAGAGAAGTTGAATTAGAGATTGGTAAGCCGATGAATGACTGTGATATTAGTCCATATGATATTTACTCTGAACGTGTTCACGTGCCAAACGAGTTGAACTCAAGGATACCTGATGATACAGATCTTGCAAAGCCGAAGTTAAAGAGAGGAAGAAAGCCGAAAATACGACAGTGTGAACCGGACTCGACTGTGCATGATGAAAATTTGATGACTGAGAAGGATCTTGTCCGCCCGCCGAAGAATGGGCTCATTCCCGGAAAGGAGATTTGGGAATCTGGACCTGCATCGGACAAAAGTTCAATAGGGGATTCCGGTTTCGATTCTGTTTCGGAAATAAGCCCGCTTTTGGAATCAGAAAATTTGATTCTGAAGCCGAGCTTGGCGCAAGATGTAATTATGCCAAGTATTGAAGATGAAAATGACGAGGCCAATTACCCATTACCAACCGAAGAAAAAATTATCGATATCAGCATGATCACAGAAGAAGAGAAGCTTGGATGCCCAGAATTTTTCGTTGGCAGTAGAGTCAAACCTCCTGAAAAATATGTGAGAATAAGGGACTCCATTTTGCGGTCGTGGCACAACAAAAGGCCATATTATTTGAATAAACTAAATGCTCGACGCGATATGCCATCGTATACTGGAGACATAAATTCAATAGGCCGAGTCCATGCGTTTTTGGAAAGGATCGGTGCTATAAATTATCAAGCCATTCACAAGCCAAAGAGACCAAGTCGTGTTGCCATTTGCAGCAGAAGAAAACGCACGGACTCTCCAAGATACGATGCCCCGTCTCCTGAAACAGAGGAAGACGACGAAATAAGTACTAAATTAGCAGAAAACGATATCTGTAGAGAGGATTTGATGATAAGAGAGGAGAGAGATAGTTTCAAGCAGCTACTGTCAGAGAGGAATTGCGTAGGTGGTTTGTCCAGCCGCCGGTCAGCCGTACGAGAGGTTATTTCGGATATGTGGGTGAATTGTAAACGGAAATACGTCTCCAAAGCAAGCAGTGATCACCGGTTCACCGATAATTATACTGATGACGGTGAAGATGATGATGATAACGACTCCAGCTCGGATATTGTGGATGATACTTATATTGATAACAGAACTTTGATTAATGGAACATATTCTGAGACGGGTAAGAATGGAGTATGGGATATGACCAAGACCTTCAGCCTTGGCCTTAGGCCAAGGAAAAGATGGAAGATGGATATTAATCAAGATTGGATTGATAGAACAGAATCTGAAGGATTTACCATAAAGGTATGCTTCTTTAAGATAAATAACAAACATTTAATTCACATTAGCTATTAGTGATCATACCGGGAGTTGTTACAATGTACTGGAAGATGTTGTTTTCTCGTTTGTTTTTTTCTGTATTCAGCTTTTCTAATAGACAATTGTCTCGAAGGCTCTACAATACCCTCTCTATCAATTCCGATGTGGCCATGGATTTGTTTCAGTTTTGTGTTTATTTGCATTAGCATTATTTCTCTTTATCTTTCTGAAAATTTTAATTCCGTCCTATCATTTAGTTCTCAATATTTCCGGATTTTTCGAAGACGTGCTTTAAGCTTTAACTCTTCATTTTTTAAAGAGATTTGAAACTACATCCAACATCATTTGACGCAATTCTGAGTTTGCATTCTGTGAGTGCGCAATACTATTTTTTCCGTAACTGCTGCAAGATTTTTTCTCATCTTTTTCAGCATCTTTCTCCCGATGATGATAGAATGGAATCGCGCTCCAGACCCCTTAGTTCTAGCAGCAAATTGAAGAAATCTTTACCAGAATCTGATCCATACAAGCTTGTGCCGTGCAGAACTTTTCCATCTGAAATTGCTCAACCATTCACGGTGACGATCTGCCTGAAAGCCTTACTCGTCATGGATTTCCACTCGTATCTCTCATCATCAGAAGTCATTGGTCTTGTTGGTGGAAAGTACTCGCATGCTAGTAGACGATTAGAGGTATAAAAATTTGCTTATTTCTACATCTCCAGGCGGCAAAATCATGCTACCTCGTGGATTAGTTTACGCAGATTATTTTTCGCGATTTTCATGGATTTTGAGCAAATTCGTGAAAGTTTCTTCGCGAAAGTTCCAAGGAAAGCCAATTTGCGAAAATTAATACTCGTTAAAAATTTTTAAATGGATACTTCACGAAAACGATACTTACGAAATTTTTGAAAAAGCCTGCTTTTTTATTTTTTCTCATTATAGAGCACCAGGTACATGAATTAAATTAATGTTTTACGTTATCTTTTTTTAAAGAAATATTGAATATCTTGTTTAGTTATTTATTATTTTTTGAATTCTAGAAATTTATGATTGGCGAAAATCATACTCGTGATAATTAATCCACTTTCGGTAGAAAATAATTAAATTTCAGACAAAGACTTCAGACGTACCGTAATGACCAGAATATAAATTTTGGTAGCAGTAGATTTGAAGGATGATAATGTTTTCATTGATAATAAAACGAATTGGTTAGAATGCAATAGGATGAAAGGAAAAAATATAAAAGTAGCTCAAATATCATTAGCCCATGTCGTGACATAGCTTGAAATATGATGCAAAAGTGGCATGGTTTCATAATAGAATCCGTGAATTTTGGCTGAGAGTCCTGTGCATTGAATCTTTTCCCATATAGATTCGAGCCCTAATTTTCGCCCCACCCCCCTAATGCTAGATAATGCTCCCTTTCATGTATTCCACATCGTGTCATTATTTCTTAGATCATGCGAGTGGCACCATGCAGCAATGTTGGTACAAACTTACAATGCGAAATGGACCCCGTGTCACAAGCTAAAGCATCAAGTGATTTGGCACAGCATGGCTTAGATGTGGTTGGTTGGTACCATTCTCATCCAACATTTGCACCAACCCCATCATTAAGAGATATAGATACACAGTCAACTTTCCAGGTTAGTAAGTTTGATTATTGCTGTTATTTTTTAAATTTTACGCCCAAGAAATGCTTACAGAGTGCCTGTAAGGCAATACAGCTTCAGTTCCTTATGTATCAACGAATGACAGGTCTCGCATTATATTTTACGCCTATTTTACGCCTATATTACGCCTATGTTTTTCAAGAAAAATCAGGGCGACAAAGGGGCTAAATTTTGCCGAGTATTTTAGAAGAAAGACGCGTAATGGTCAAGTACTTAGGAATATTAGTCAATTACACGTGATTTTCATTAGAAAAGGTGTACAAGAAAATCGATTGATTTTTTTCTGTACATATAAGGAATTACATTAACAAGTTACAAACTATCAGTCTTCTTTACAACACTACGAGGACGATACCAGGAGTGCAAATTTCATGACCACCAACTGCTCTTTAAGGTACACCTCTGGTCGAAAAATTAATTTTAAATTTAAATAGTCACACATAATCACTTTGAATTTTCGACCTGAGGAGTACCTTGAAAAGAATCTAAATACAACAAATAAATAAAAATTTAATAACGGAATAACAGGAGAGGATCTTGTTTCTATTCTGTGAAGCCCCGTGTGGTTTTGCAACTCTAGAATTATGCTACCATTTGCTAGAAAAGATGGCGTTCCTACCACTCAGAAAAGTTGTGTAGTTTATGAATTCTTGTGCCGATGTGAAGCTCGGTACATAGGACGCACTTCACAGAGGCTAGCAGACAGTAAAGCAACATGTTCCCACGATCATCAGGAAGAAAAGTAATACCGTAAGAAAGCAGCCACCTCGTATGTGTAAAAACAGAGAGAGAGTAATCCGAAATGTTTAGAATGTCGCCACTTTTTCGTGCTGTAGAATCCTATTTTTATTGTAAAATAGCTAAGTATATCCTAAAATTTGATATTCATTATTCTTTCGTAGTACGGTATGTTTGTTATTTGTCATTGACAGGAATGGTTCTCGCGAGCTGGAGCACCTTTCGTAGGCATTATCATCAGCCCATACAATATGAGTAGCAATGAAGTGTCCCATCGATCACAGATCACATGCTTAACAATAAGCGACCAATGGGACGAGACCAGGTCTTATCGTATTCCATATATGTTCAAATTCAGGACAGGGGATCTTGATAAATCGGATTCATTTGAAGATACCCGGGAACAATTGAAAGAGACAATGCAGACTGTAGATGGGTGCAAGACGTGAGTAGTAATTTGGACAAACCTTATTTAACCCTGAGTTAATTTTTCTATTTTAATCTTATTCTTTATTATTGTGGGCCCTTTGTAACGTCTTGACTTATTTACAGAGTATTACAATGGTCTTTTCAGAATATCGGGTACAAGTGGTCAAAATCTTAGGACAATCTCAAGAAAATCGCGAGGCTCAATTTCCACAATTTAGTGTTTTTGTCAGCCAAAAATCGATATTTCGTCGTTATCGCATGCAAAATATTAAAGATGGAATTCAAATTCTAGTATACAAGATTAATAACGAAAGTGTAACCCATTTTACGGTTTTTCTAATTAAAAAACGTGTATTGTGACTTGCACGATTACAATATCTATCGTAGTATAAGTGTGAGTTATGCATGTGGATAAATAAATGTATTTATTTGTGTGTATGTAT
>WIPJ01001868.1:268659-290199 GCA_018155075.1 Cassiopea andromeda
TATATACCTTTGTTATCTATCTATTTATTTTATCTTATCCATATTCACCATTATAGTATGAATATTCATACATTAATTTATATCTTCTTTTTATTCAGAAGTTCACCTATTTTCATTTGCTTTCAATCTACCATTAATTAACTCAGTCTTTTCATGGTCTACTCATTAAGTAACAATTTCTTTACCAGGTATTTGTGTCATTCAAGACTTGGCAACACTCCCCCCGGCTTGCTTTTGTTGAAGTCTTTCGAGGCGAAATTAAATAGAAAAACTTCGAAGAAGGATGAAGTATTGTCTCAAGTTAGAGACCTAATTGGTATTTGAGAGTATTTACTTAAATTAAACGCTCATTGTCGTATTCGGTATCGAATCATAGATTTTTATTGTAGCTGAGCATGGCAAGCGCACATTTGCTTCTATATCGAATAGAAAATTGACTTACATAAAATGTTATTTGTTCTGACATTAGTTAATTCTTTTTTATCTATTGCTTTTTTATCTATTTCATCTCTTTGGAGTAAATAATATAGTATTTTATTCGTAGTTTTTCAGCATAATTATGGATTGGGTAGTGATAGATTCTGTTTTAATTGAATTGCTATTGTGTGTAGTAAAATGCCGTTCATCCCGCCTTTCCTCCCTCCCTCCCTCTCCCCTTAACATAGCTCCTTTTCTCTGATGACATATCATGTGAACGGTCTTTAATGTAATTAGACGGTTTGCGGTTATGTGGTATAATACAGCACCATTTGTAGACAGTGGGTTTTTAATGGGTACCAATGTTCCCATATAGGTGCTACATTAAGGGTGGGTGATTCCTGAGCTATGCCAGCATCAGCTCTGACTTGCTTGTCAGCTCCAACTTATTACAGGGTGGCCAACAAACCCTGGACACCTTGGAAGACCCTGAAAAACCCTGGATTTTCTTTGCCTCTGGAAAAATACCCTGGAAAACCCCGAAATTACAACCCACCCCTGAAAAATTATGTTCTGAAGTGGATTTTCCACGCATCAATTTTTGGCCTTGCAGTGCTTTTGCATTTTTTATTCCTGTAATGCAGGGGAGGAGAATCTATGAGGTTATTGGGGGGTAAAAGCAGCGTATCATTTGTCGTATGGTAAGCAGCCTCTTTTTCCACCAACGGAAACAAACTTTCAAGTAAAGCGCAGAATGAAAGGTGGATGGGTACAGGCAGAAGATCTATATGTGATAATTATATTTTTCGAAAGCATAGTCAAAAATACCCTGGAAACCCCCTGAAATTTGGCTGAAAATCCCCTGGAAAACCCTGGAAAAGAATTTCATTTCACTGTTGGCCACCCTGTATTATGATGTAGGATAGGAACAGAACAGGATTCAATTTCCAGCACTTAGAAAAAGAACATGATTTTTGTGAATGTTGTGCATAGTTACTTGGCTGCGTAGTTGTTACTCATTCAATCGTGTAATCAGTTTGATCATGAGCCATAAATTCTGGTCACCAGTCGAGTAATAACGAGCCGTTCCCAATATTCAGTCGTTCAGTATGAAGAACTCTAGTTTTTAGTCACAGGCACAGTGTTATCATTGATTCAGTGACTCATCCAATCACAATCAGTCAACCAACCAAATTATTGATCACATGCACGGTTCTTTACAGGAAGCCCACCTCGCGGTCTAGTTTTATAAGTTCCTAGTTTTTAACTTCTTTTGATCGAAGTATAATAGCAAAAGTTCCTTAATATTCTCCCAATTAAACTTCACATTTGGTTCCATGAAACAGAATGATGGACAATAGACAGTAAAGCCGGAAAATACAGAATACATCGATAGCTACCACACACACTTTGAACTCAAAAGAAATGTAACTGGCATCTGTTTCTTCATTTTTGGCAGTGATAAAAACGTTCAGAATTCATTTCAGGGATATTTTCTTAAGTGCAAACGGCTCTTTAATTTTTCCACCTTCTACTTTATTGGCTCTTTGAGAGTGGTTACTAATATAACAACGTGTATCTTAAGATTTTTTATCTCCATCATTGCTGTCACATTGAAACTATATGTGGAAGATGTGCCTTAAGTGAAGTGAGAGCACATATGTCAAAACCCTCAAATTAGCCCAGTAGGTACTACAATTGTCATGGCGGTTGGAGCCCGGGAATTGGGGAACCACACCCACCAGTCTTTGGGAAATAAAGTTTTGACTTTGGGAAAGTTGCAACTACACCCTAATTCAGACAGTAGGGCAGACCCCACACAAAACAAGTTCCGTAGCCGGTATTGATTGTGGCATTTGCTATCAGCTTGAACTGCTTCCTCACTAGGCGTTGCAAAAATTACAATTTCATTTTAGACCTCTGTCCGATGATTTTGTTAGCGCTAGCTTACTTACCAGTCGGGAATATTTGTATTGTTATGCTAACCAATATAAGAAATACCCAATTCTCGGTTTATGAGGATTTACTGTCAACGGTATAGCCTATCAACATCAACGGTATAGCCTACCAACCGTATTGTCCTACAGGGACAGAACCTACCTGTACTATCACTTTATGGGTTACAGAACCCTATCTTTTTCCTTTGGGGGTTGCCCTCTTGGACTTGTTCTTTCAATACTGCTATCTTGTCCTGGTTGAGGATAGTAGTCTCCGAAGGATTCCTGAATAAATTTTCATGAAAATATCCTGGGATATTGTGGCTTGGCATCTATAAAAAATTTCTTGTATCCCGAGTTTCGGGAAAGTATTGGAAACGAACTTTCATTTGTATTTACAAAAATTTTGGTGTTAATTTATTTTGATCATTACTCCAGATTTTATAGATTTTATGCATTTCTGCTCATTAGCTTGATCTGAATTAGCGTTTATAACTTTATCTTCAGCTAGTTATTTAACTTTGTCAATAGTAGAGCTTATCTTGTTTATCTGAAACCGGGGAAGGCTGGCTAAGTCTGCAAGAGGTACTCCTTGAGTTACGTTCGTTGTTAAATTGTTTGAAATGTAGAAGGCTCAGCCTAAGAAACGCTATAAATTTATGCTCCATATTTAACTGTATATTTTTGTATTATTGTAGATGATATTGTCAACAACCTCTTCACATCAGCTTGTTGTTTGATTTCTTTGTCAAAACAGTAGTGCTCTTGGCATGTAGCAATACAAGATTTTTTACCATGCTCTCACAGCATAAGGGAGCAGCTATTTTTCAAAACGGTAATTCTCTTCCAGGGCTCATACGATCAGGATTAATCAGGAAAAAATTTGTTTTTAAGGACAGTTAGGAAATGTAAGGAAATGTCAATGAAACTTGAAGAAAGCCAGGACAAAGTCGGCAATATAGTATTTTGTACCATGCTATCGTATCATAGTGAGGCCTTGCTTTTCAATCAAAGTGTAGAGAGATAAAGGTATTTTTTCAAAACAATAGGCCTCGTGGAATGGAACAATGCAACATTTTGATCATGCTATCATAGAATGTATAGCCGTTGTTTTTCCAACTTCCACTTTGCTCAACCTTTCTGCTTGACGGATAAAGGATTTCTCCAGCATGCTTAGCACACTCTTTTTATAAGAGTAAAGTTTATAAGAATATTGAGGGTCAAAATCGCTGAAATTTAACAATAATTTTAGAATAATGGAAGGCTCAAGCTTTATCCAAGACAAGAATTTTTTGTATCACAGTTATAATACAGCTTTCAGATGCACTTTTGCATTATCGATATACAATATAAACTCTTGCTTAGTTTTATGTTGCAGTAAAGCATCAACAAAGATTGGGATACATTCCTTAAATGTTTAGGCGAAGTTATACCTTTGGTGTTTAAGAATAATTTAAGAATAATTCTAGGCTCAAAATCAGAAAAATTTAAGAATATGGAGGCTGGGAAAAAATTAAGGTATTCTTTTAAGAACTGGAGTGATGGCCCAGTGGTAAAGCGTCTGCCTCACAACGGTAGATCGTGGGTTCGAACCCCGGCCGAGTCATACCAAAGACTTTTAAAATGGTACTCACTGCCTTCTCGTCTGGCGCTCGACATATGAGAATGGAGTGGGAAAGCTAAACCCGCGGAGCTACCAGTGGACCAGCTCCCCGCTGTAGCTCTCACTGCATTCACAGACGCGTGGCCTAGGGCTATAGAAACGGAGAAAGGCGCCGCCCTATGCGTCATTGGGCGCGGGAAAGGACTTTGACCTTTTTCTATTCTTTTAAGGAAAGAGTGTAGTGAAATAGCAAATTTATCCCCCAAGGCCGTTTTGGGTCTTAGCATTTAAAAGCCCTTTTGGATCTTTAAGGCATATCTACTTTGGGCACTGCAAATTTTTGAGCGACTGTATTTGCGTTAAAACTTTATTCTTTAACTTCAAACGCTGCATTGTAAAGCCACACCCTTTATCTGGTTTTAGTGGTTGAAGTCACATTGAACACTCGCGGTATGAATGTGATTATATTCAACAATGTGAAAAAGTCTTACAGTTAACTCATTCATTAAAGTTTATTCAGCATTTGTCTATGCCTCGTAGTTTTTCTTTGGACTAATCCCATATTTTCTAATAATCCAGACCTCATGCTAAGAATACTCTTGATGTAGGAGTAAGCTCAACTACTCACAGTCCTCGAGCCTTCGAAGTCCCGAAGGTGGATACTTTTACAACAGTGCCTTGCTGGCCGAAGGGCACGTGCCCCCCTTGAGAAAGACTGTTTAGGGACGCAGAGCCAAGAAACCGCTATTTTAGCATACTTTTTAGGCCTGTAGGGGCACCATTTTTCTTAATAATGAAAATACCTGCCTAGCGAATAGCTCGCTACTGCTTTGCAGTATCTGATTTAAAAAGAGATTTATCAGGCGAATGTTACAGCAGGGTAAACGTGAAGTGCCTCCCAAGGAATGTTTTTCCAAGTGCCCTGTAATGCTAATATTGCTCTGTTGTTCTAATCTAATCTATAATCTACAGAGCAAACCCCCGGCACTGTTCTCTGTTGCTTATTCTTTGGCGTTGCTACTGTTTGACTGCAAACAGTTGCTGTTGTTTGAACGAAGGTTACACAACTTTACATCCGAGCAAAGACCAAAGCAAGGTTCAAATTTGATTCGGAGCTTCATCCACATCAATCCGCCTTGCAAATAAGCGTTTGTACTTTTCAGAAGTCACGAGCGGCAGGTATCTTTGTGAAGGAAAGCGACGAAAACAACATTCTCTAAGAAGCAGAGTTCTTGAATGAATCAGAGGATGAGGTATGGCCGCTATTCATTGTTTACAGTAGACTTTAGGAGCCGCAGAAATGATAAGTTACTCCCTAGTTTCTTAATCACGGCATTATCAGCAACTGCTGATGAAAGTGTTCATGAGATCTGATTTAGTACTTGCATTGGGCGCCCATATGAAGACATGAAAACTGAACGATATGTAACATCTAATAAACATTTATGGGTTGGGCCCCAGCCCCTCTGTTACGGGCCTTTTGCGGCACCATTCACATTGTACAATTTTGTGCTTTTAAGGAGTGAGCTGCTTGCAAACCCAAGATAAACGTACAATTTTGCTTTATAAGAAACCAATTTATAAGCAACCTGGTACAAGACCGCCCAACATTTAAGAAACTGTTAGAACTACAAGGAAAGCAAAGAAACTTTAAGCAACTAACATATTGAAGCCGTTACCTGGTTCAACGTAAAACTAGTTTATGTTTATGTTTTCATTGCAATTTAGTTCGTACGCTTAAGGAACTTTTAGGACACTTTTAGAACTGACTTGTGGCTCTAAGTTAAGAAACTCTTAGTACTGGGTCTTGAGCTAGGTTTGTAATGATTGAAGCTCTCTCATTTTCCTGATTTTGTTGCCAAGATTAATGCTTTTTTGTAAAATATTTGTTTACACAATGTGAACTCGTGGTTTTGCAATTTCAGGGCCTACGTTTTGCTACCAGTTCTGTTTGGCTTTATCTGGAATGGTCTCAAGGCATCAGGAAATGAGGTATTCTCTCAGTTCGTATGGTCAAACCATTGAGTTATACTATCAATACTCTGAAAGTGCTTTTTTATGAAAGTGTATAATAGAGTCAGAAGCCAAAGTTTTCGGGGGTGTGGGGTGTGACACCCCCAAAAGATAAAACAGCACAATTAGCAGGGCAATTGAATCTCTTTGTAGGGCAATAATGACACTAAAGAGCCTTGCCACATATGAATTTCAGTACACATTCCGGCGTAGACTATCTTTCCTTCGGCGCACTGGCGTGAAATTTTGTTTCTGGCGTTGAACTACAGGCCTACGACATGCCATATCGTATCATATCAGAAAACTTATTTATATTTGGTTAATTATATAGTTTATAGAATTAATTAATACCAACTGTCTACTCATGAAACAAAACTAAGGCCCCGTTTACATTGGAACGGTTCCAAGTGGAACCATACCAGTACGGCACGAATAGGTCTAGCGTTTACACAGGAACTGATGGAACCGTTCCGGACAGAACCACTTGTCGTACCAGAATGGGTCCACCTAGAAAGTAGGTCCCGCGTGGAGCCGAACCAAAAAGTTATCGTGTAAACACCCAGAGCCGTCTCGTCAGGTACGCTAGAAACGAGGCAAAGGGAAATTCGGCTGACGGTAACTGACGATAAATGAAAATCTGCTCACGAAGACAATTTTGGGTAGGGCTTCGAACAACAGATGTATCGTGGCTCATTAATAAACAACAGTTACTATAACCAATAACTGTTATTCATGAATACATTGAAAGGAACGGTTCTGCACAGAACGGTTCCAAGACATCGCGGAAACGAGAAGCCTATCCATACCTGCGCGGAACGGTTCCATACAGAACCGTTCCAAAGTTCCCGTGTAAACGCAGCCTAGATTAATTGAATATGAATGAAACATATACAGCTACTGCCATCCCAGCTAGGTATTTCCCTTTTAAATTTCTCAAAGAGGGTGACTAAAGTAAATTCACGAGGATAGGGAATTTAGTCCATAGCGTTGGGAACACACTGAAAGGAGCTTGCATAATTCTTTGGTGGTTGTATTGAGCATCTTTTTTTACGAAAAATTACCACACATACTCTGGGTTTAGGTGATTGAATGATTTATAATCTCAGAAAACGGACGGCAAAACGGAAGATTAACGTAGCTTGTTCGTCTTTCGTTTCCAGGTTAAAGGATTATTTTTCCTTCTAGGCACAGAGATCATTGATGCTAGCAACTTGTATTCCATGTTCCAAAAGGATGTTTCCCGATGCCCTAGAAGGTTTGCCCCTGAAAAATTTATCTGGGAGCAAACCCCCATACCCCTATCTTTCTCCGAATCTTCTTCCGCAATAGCTCTGTATTGTGAAATGCAATAGTGGGTTTGCGTGCCTCCATGCTTAGAAACGCTAGGACCTTCTGGGAAATCGATGAATTTATCTCTGCAAGGAATTACATTAGGGATATGTCCAATTTGGTATCAATCAAATGAGATATTTCATCAAGATGATGTTGTATCTTACGTTTACTACTGCTGCAATATCATTCTTTTAAATCTGTTATCAAAATATGGATGCAATTTTCGCAAGGCAATATCCAGTGTTGCAGAGTAAAAACCTTTGAAACCCCCATGACAGTGTGGAAATAACCCCCCTCCTGAATAGAGCACGAAAGTGCACTCGTACTCTACGCGTACTTTATAAGAAACCTGGCTCAATGCCTAGTGCTGTATGTCTCTTGACTCTTGGCCACATTTTAGTTCTAGCAGTTTCCCAATTTATCGAATAAAATTGTAATGGAAACGTAACAAAATACGTCAGTGCGAGTGAAAATCAAAAGTAATTTCATGTTCGTCTCTATTTGAGACTATTTGAGATTCTATTTGTATTTTACAGAGTTTGGAAAGGAAAAGTAGTCACTACTTAGCGTAGAATTGAATTCCCTGTAAAAGCATAGAGTTGTTTGCATTTGTAGCTTCAAAGAAATAGTTTATTGGTAGGAAGATTTCAAATGGGGATCTTTCACCCGTCACGTAACGCACAAGGCGGAGTAGAGTGTTCATTCTTGAGAGACTAGATTATCGTAATAAACTGTGCGAGTATGGCTCCATCTATATCTTGCTTAACTCATTCCCAAAACTTAAACTATTCTAAATCACGAGGTATATAAAAAACAACAACCAAAACAACGATCACGGCTCCTTCGTAATGCCGTATCAACGTAACGAATTTTGTGTAGATATTCAACAAAATATTACAGAGGGGGGCTGGGTCTCAAAAACGTTAAATATGAGGTTACTTAAGGGATGAATGACTCCTTGGGACATGACCCACTACAAGAATACGTTTTTAGGCCCCCTCGACTCTTTCCCCATACAAGAACCCAAAAAGCAAATAAGCCCAAGTCTCCAGGAGGCTAAATCGAGACTTTATGGTGTTATTATAAGCCAAAACAGCATTTGGACATCAAAGTTCACTGCTTTTACATGGTCATAGAAGAGCAGGATATACTAGATGTATGGTGAATGGTTGTAGTTGAAACAAATTAAGAAGCATGTTGAATTTTAAAAATAGCTATTTTTGTGTATAATTAGTTTGAAGAGTCGCAAAAAATTCTGGATAGAGAAGAATTGTTCAAAGTTGCCCTTTAATTGCACGTTTTATTTATAAGGAGATCGAGATCAATTTTTTGCCTGAGCCTTAATCTTCTTAGCTTTTATTGAAATTGAGCCTGAGATTTTCTAAAAGGTTTCTTAACTTTTGCGGAGATACACTGGCTTGAATTCGTTACCATTTCTTTTTTAATCGCGTATACTCGAATTCAAGCTCTGTCTTTAAGATTTTGGAATTCAATAATGAAGTATTATCGACTTTTGACAAGCAAAAAACTAAACTTTGGAAAATGAGCCTTGTAATTTTCTAAGATTTTGTTAAGATTTTTGCTATTTGATACTGATTTTCTGATAATATATTTCTTTATACAAAAGCGTGAAGAAGTTAATTGTATCCCTCTGTCTTCCAGCTTACAACTGAAGGCTGTGGATCCACTTCAACTTGTTTCTATGGTAAATCATGCAAGTCAAATATTGATTGTGATTACTTCATCAAGTTCACGTACAATGCTGTGAGTAAATCTGTTAGCTTTGCGATTGGTGGAAAACACGATTGGGTTGCGTTTGGATTACGAGATGAGAAGAAACTATCCATGGTAAATATCGGATTTGACTTTATTGTTGTTACTTTTCTCAGCATTGCACTGTACAACATTGTGGATTGATGATCTAGATGGGGGGGGCATGGAGTTTGAAGACATTACTGCAATGATTCAAAGTGTAGATCACTTCTATATACAGGGTTGGCGCTACAAGACGCTTGGGAGGCTGCAGTCTTGTACCCACAATTTTACCGACCCCCCATTGGCACCTAATTTTTTTAGTTCTTTTTTCAGCCAATACGACTCGTTTTTATATGTTACAATTCTTTGATACCGCCCCCTGTCGGCACTTTTGCAGAACTAGCCCCCCCCACTAGCATTCCTTTCTCTAGCGCGACCATTGTCTATGTACAAGTACAAGTGTCCGAAAGGCCGACTGCATGAAGCGGAGAAAACGTTAAACCTTGAATGTGAAGAGCCTTACAATGTATATTTGAAAGAGCAGACATTAAAACTGAGGTTCTATCGGAAATTTGCAGCTTTTTTCAACATCTCTGTCCACCGATTTACACTTTCTAGAAGTCATAGCTCAGTTTAGTCACTCTGTGCCCGGGCCGTAAAATTTAATCAATCCGCCCCTGATACAAGCTCGGTGAATCGTAGGAGGCAGTGCCTCCAGCCGACCCTAGTTTGGTAGTGAATCTGGCCCCTCTCTTGTTTCAAAATTTAAGCTAGATGGGTGCCAGGTTGACTGCCAATGTATATGTTTTCTCATTGGGACTCTTCAAGTGAACAATGGTAATAGGTCTTAATTTGTCACACTTAGGACCAATTACACGCATCCTATCATCTGTAACCGCATCTGGATATATATTTTGGCTAACCTTTAGGTCACTATCTGGCGTTTTCATACTCTGATGAGCGTCGGACGAAAAAAACTCTAAGTATGTCAAAAGACTGTTGCCGCTTTTTCGTGCTGTGGTAAAGTTCTGTAGTATCAACAGACTATTTATGCTACAAACGAATAATATGTTTGTGGCTTCACCAGAAGGAGCTTAAGACGAATACATTTACTTTTTCAGTATTTCTCCAGTTTTTATCACCATTTCAATTTCATTCTCCGCTATGTCCCTGCTTTATACAGTAGATGCATTTCTTGTATTTAAACGAAATTGATACGTTTGTCATTACACTTGGTAAGCTGTTTGGAATCCTACTATTTAATTGTGGATAGAGAGTTTGACCACAAGCTGGCACTCCATCCTTATTGGTTGCTGAAATAGTACAACGTTTGTAGGCTTCGCATTTTTCACGTGCAATTTCCTCCACTTGGAAGCCATCTAATTCAAAGGAGGGTCTTTGGCCTAAGTCCTGAACAATGGACTTTGTTGTCTTCAAATACCGCTAGAATCTTTGACTCAATACACACATTAAAGGCAAAGCAAATAATGCTTTATGCTATTTGGATAATACAAGCCTCGTTTAGTATAACCTTTTTGCCTGGTGATAGCGAGGCATTTTCCTATCGACTCAACATGTTTGTAAGTAAGATTTCTCTGCATTCATCATAGAATGGAAATATTGGAGAAGCATGCACAAAAGATGGCTCCATAGCACGTATCCTATCTTTTTCAACGGTTGGAAAATCACCGAATTTTAAGCCGCAGGTGAGTAAGAATAAACAGTTCAGCTTAGGGGGTAATCAATTATCATTCTAGGTAATAGGGTTGGTTGCAATTGGAGAGGGTATTAAAACTTTCAAAAGACAATTGCGAATGAGATGTTTTCTGGAAAATTTTAGAGCATTGTGGTATGAAATCTTGTCCTTGTTTCTTAATGAGCTATGGAATTTTTTCCACAAAGTACAAGGGGTATAAAACTGTTGATCAGCTTTTAAATTCTAATATAATGTATGCATTATATTAACTTAGTTATTATATCATTTATCATTGTACCTCTTTGTACTGTTAGATGTACTGTGTTGTTACTTGTGAATGATTGAATAGAATGATTAACACGTAATTAGAGCTGGAGTTCAGTTGATTATCAGAAATAGAGAAGAAAACACGAGTGTATTTGTGGTAGCCCAACTGTTACACTAACGCACTCAGAGCTATAAATGACTGCCCCCATATCACCAAATAACCTCACAGCCTTATATCGTATTCTCAAGGTACAATTTGGAATTTATGTTGTGTTTGATCGCTCCTGGGCCAACTGAAATTTGTCTTTTATTTAATGTGATCCAGCCGGCTCATTAGTAGATGTCTATTTTTCAAGCATTATAAATACAACAAATTTCAGATGGCCTAGGGGCGATAAAACACTGCATAAACTCCAAGTTGTACGATTAAGAAGTGTATACACATCCTATTTCCAAAATGGAGTCAGTGTCTATGAAGCAAGACGCTAACTTCTATATTTCTTCTATATTATTCGATTTGATTTAGTGAAAATTTTATACATTGTTAGCTACTATATTACACGTTTCTCTTAGAAACAAACCCTCCGTTATCAGCCTGGATGTTTTTTAGAATTTTGTCAAGTGCAGTCTCAGATATTTCTCAGAAACTTCTTTCTTCAACATCAACAACAACAACAGTAGCACAAATTAAGCGAATGTGAGACGAGAAATCGAATGCACTTAGGAGATAAACGTTGTTTATTGAATCAAAAATCTTTTGCAACAACAGCTTTTTCAAGATTAATTTTGAAGCTCAGGTTTCTTAACTTTTGCCTGATTCAAGCCATGTGTTTCTTATACATACACTTCTTGTAAATAATGTGTAAACAAATTTATGATAAGTTATCAACAACAGCAACCTTCTGAGACGCATGGAATAGAATTGTTGTTGTTGATGTCTGTCTGGGCAGCAAACAACGCTTTTCACCCTTTGGGTTGTTATCATGCACTCCTTTTCTAGGTCGGGTTGTTCAACATCACCACATCTGTTGTAAATGGAAGCGCTGTTTGCAGGTATTTAGTGATTTACCACAACAGCTTGCTTAGATTAACAAATTGTGGCAGTCTATACAGTTTTCTTTCCAGGATCAATTTGGCTTCCGTGTGCTTGTTAAGGCCTGTTTAAACGATCCGACATTTCACCCAACATTTACCCAACAATGATGTAGGGTGAAATTTTGGATCGTTTGAACACCATGTTAGGTCACCCAACATTGAAATTTCCGATGTTGGGTGAAGTTTGATTCTATTGAAAAATATTGGATGACGGTAGCCAACAATTCCATTGTTTTCAAATGTTGGATAAAATGTAGGGTCCTTTGAACACCTCAGCCAATATTGTTGGCATTGCGCATGCGTTCTCCCTTAAAAAGATCGCGCGCTATTTGTATTTTGATCGTGGTTCATAGTCTGAAACGCATAGCTCCTTCACAGCGTATTCAAATCATAACCTTCAGAGAAATGTTGGATGAAATGTTGGGTCATTTGAACACCTCTCCCAACATTTGTAAACTTTATTGGCTGAAATGTTGGTCGAAATGTTGGATCGTTTAAACAGGCCTTTAGTGAAAGGGAACTTAAATCAGTGATCTTTTTCAGGGGGTACATCCTAAAATTTGATGCCACTTGACAAATCTATTTCCGAAAGCTATAGAAGTGTTCATATATCGTCCTTCGATATGAATTTGACCAAACTATCAAGGTTGCATACAAGCTGGTGCAGGAGCTGTATCTTTAATATTTATATTATTAAGTGGTTATTTTAAGGTCATTCCCCCGTTACGAAACGGTGATTTATTGCCGCAACACCCATGGCAATCAGGATAGCTATTTACATTTAAAATTCTTCTTATGAAACACCCGCAATCAACAAATATTCCCAAGTAATTGTCGGATAAACGTGTTTCTTCTAAAATACTCGGCAAATTCAGTCCCTTTGCCCCCTAAAATTTATTTGAAAAAGTGCCACCGATTGTATAGCAGGCCAATAATGGGTATTATGCATAGTTTTGCTCCTTCATTGATGTTTAACATTCTGTATGGAGTTTCTCCAAGCTCTTTGAAAAGTGGTCTCTTGCATCTTGCATCAAGAATCTTGCAAAAGAAATCACGTTTGTAAGATTGGGATGGTTGTTATACCATATTAAGAGTATTCTGAAAATTGCTTTGAAAATTTTTCTTGTGGAATCTTGCTTAACGTAGCCTATTATCTTTAGATATAGTCGAACTGTTATCACACCTAGTGGTACAGACCTCAGAGACTTGGCAGCGAATTGGTATCTGACATCTGCATACGGCAGGATGGCAGGTTTGTATCTAATTTTGATAATCGAAAATATGGAATAGTTGACTTGAGATGGCATTGAGTGGCACATTGTAGCTCAACTTGATTGGATCGTGTGATTGGTTTGACTGGATCATGTGCTGCTATGGAGGGCCGCCGAGAGAATTCAGAGACCGGGGCAAAGGAGAGAGACGATGCCCCCTGCGAGAGGAGCGAGCAGAAAATATTCAGGGTCTAGTAATTGACTGTGAAAAAATGCTGCTGGTTTACTTTATGAGATTCCCCAGACCTTGAAGCATTGATTGTTATAAAGCCCCTAGAATCTTGAGGTCCTTGGGCAATTTGCCGCCCCTCGCCCTCCTCGGCAGCCCAGGCCATATCACAGTATCGTCACGATTGTATTGATATCACACTAGCATAGCGCTCAAATCTTAATTGGTTAATACATTTGCTCACAACCAAATTCTCCTTACCGTCTCAGCCAATAGAAGGCGGAGAATTCATCAAAAAACGGCTTTCGAAGATAAATTGTGACCAATTTCACATTTTTTGGAGCGTTTTTACCACCCATACTAAAATAGCTGTGCACGCTCGAGTTTATCTACTTTGGTCGAAATTATACTTGAATCATTAAGCTCATACATTCGGCTCTACGTGTTCATAGAACTAGAGTCGGATCTCGTGGTTTTGATACTTAATGATACAAAACAAAATTTGATCCATAAAAGTAAGCCTACCTAATGCAAGCACGAGCTTTTGTTCCAAATAAATAATATGTATTGATCTATAAACGCAATCTAACTAATAGGATAGCTAACTAATCATAACTAATTAGATTGCGTTTATAGATCAATATATATTATTTATTTGGAACAAAAGCTCGTGCTTGCATTAGGTAGGCTTACTTTTATGGATCAAATTTTGTTTTGTATCATTAAGTATCAAAACCACGAGATCCGACTCTAGTTCTATGAACACGTAGAGCCGAATGTATGAGCTTAATGATTCAAGTATAATTTCGACCAAAGTAGATAAACTCGAGCGTGCACAGCTATTTTAGTATGGGTGGTAAAAACGCTCCAAAAAATGTGAAATTGGTCACAATTTATCTTCGAAAGCCGTTTTTTGATGAATTCTCCGCCTTCTATTGGCTGAGACGGTAAGGAGAATTTGGTTGTGAGCAAATGTATTAACCAATCAAGATTTGAGCGCTATGCTTTGTGAATAATGGGCCATTCACCCGCTACGTAGCACCACTAAGGTGGAAATAGGGTACCTCGATTTGCTACGCTATTGTTTAATTTTTATGGAGGCCTATGCTACGGAGTGTTGTGAGGAGGAGAGGGGTCTCAGAAATGATAAATTTGGCGTTACGTAACGAGTGAATAACCCCAAAGTTCCGTTTAGACAATCCAACATTTCATCCATCATTTCAACCAATAAGTTTTTCAAATGTTAGGTGTAATCTAGATTCTATCTTGATTGTTAGAAGTAATGATTCTTTTTCCATAGAATTTTCTCTCTCTATTTGATAATATATATCGATACAGGGGCGTCGAATCCGAGAACCCGGAGACAATGCTTGGCTTAGATTAGCTTCAATATATTTTATTTTAACGTAGCTATGTTTAGCGCCAACATTAATTAAAGTGATTATTATTATTAATTGACATTTGACGCTAATGTCCAGAATAACATTGTCATAAAAGCATCAAATATTGCCATCAGATGTTCTTACTACATTTACTGCAGGCGCAATAAGCAATGGACATGTCCAAACTTATTAAACTTATAATGATTTCATATTTACATCATTATCTTTATTCTACTTTTGTATTTTTCCCTATAGTTGTTACCATATTTAGTTTTAAATGTTATTAGCAGGCTAGCCAATTGTGCACTACCTAGTATTAGTGAGGTGTATAATTGTATTTGTAGTATTGATTGAATTATATGAAGTTTGAAAAAAAAAATTATATGCCCCCCACTATTTTATACTGATATAGTATTTTATAAATAAAAATACACTATTCTATACGCATCAATATCATCATCAATATCAACAATTTATTTACAGTAGGCAAAGGAAATTAAGATAGCAAAATTACTGCTAATTAAGGCCTACTGGCTTAAAAAATTAAAATATATTACAGGTGTAAAATAAAAATTGATACATATCATGTCAGGTACCCAACCTGTGGTATATATAATTTGCAAAGTCTACAGTTGCAGCTCTTGCCCTTCCAACATTTAATATGGCTTTTGAAAATAGAAAGTGTGCTTGCTTGTTTGATTATATTTGGTGAAGTCGGCCAAGGTCTATTTTCAAGGAAGGACATAGTCTCAATTCCATATGTTGTACGCAAAATAGTACTTTTCGTTTTCTTACATTTTCTTCCAGAGGAAGGTGCCATAAAAGGCCATTTTCCATTTGCTCGTATTACAAAAGCTTAGAAAATGATGCTGTAGCCAACACCGATAAGCAGAACTCCGAGATTATCTTCGACCTTAGTGACCAGGCCCCTCTACTTGAATGTCGTTGCGAAGCCCCTGGATTCAAGTTACAATAGCATTCGAGTACTTAGCTTTGAGAAGAGAGGTGCAACAAACGAATTAATGAGTATTTCTTGTCATAGGCGTAGGATGGCTTCAAATTTAGCGGAGCTGTAAGATGTCTGCCCGCCTGAGCAAGGCGATTTGGAGAGCAGTCAGAAAAGCTGCCCGAATTTCCTATTGTTTTTCCAGGAACATTGCCCGAATGTAGCAGATTTCCAACTAAGGGAGCTGCAGCCCCCTACCACCCCATTTCCTGCACTTATGTTTCCTATTAATTCCAGAACAAAAATTACAACATATTTATATTTATAAAGCCAACTTTAAATAATCAGTTATTTTTTCTCTTATAGGTAGCTCCCCACGCAAACATCCATATGGTCATTACGCAACGAGCTCAAATAGAGTCAAGTTTACAAAAATAACCACGGTTTCTTCCTCTGAGGATTCAGAATGGGACACACTTCTACTTGTTCATGGTAGGATTCTGTTATGTATAGATAATTTTCCAATTTAAGGGACAGTTTCCACAGGAATGAGAAAGAAAGTTTTTCCAGGGAACATTCTTGTACCTCAAGGATCCTCATTTTCGATATCCTTATACACAGGTACATTGGAATTTTTCTTTACATGGGTTATTTTCCATCAGCTGGAATTAGCTAAGAGAGAGGACGAGAGACGGAAAGAAATAAGTAGAAAAAGAAGGAAAGGAATAGAAAGAGAGAGAGAAAAAGGTATAGGGTGGTTAATAGGGAGATGATGATGAAGAAGAAGTGGATGACAAGGAAAAATGAGAAAGGGAAGGAGCGATGCTTTGTAGAGAGGCGAAACAGATTTTTGTGGTTGTCCGGAAAAGAGCTAGCATTTTAATGAAGCTGGCAGGAATGAATCTGTTGAAATAATTGAAGTGTTATAGTGAGAAGTTGCAGATTACCGAAACAGTCACATATTAATATGTCCTTTCTCAGCAATTACTGGCACTTTAGCATGGCTGGCATTTTCGTTCATTGGGATTTTCATCGCTAGATACATGAGAGATGCATTCTGGGGGAAAAAGTTAGGAGGAAACGATCTATGGTTTCAGGTAGAATGTGTATTTCTATTTTCGCCTTTCTTCGCTAATTATTCCATTTTTCCTGAGTGGAACAATTAATTGAAATAATAGCCCCCTTTACACTATTCCTGATAGCTATCTTCGCGCCGCGAGTTTCTATCGGATAATGGGTACTATTCACATCATGCCAAAGCTATCCGGTACGAGACGCTCCTCAGATGAGTGGCGAAGTCACTTCGATCTATAGGTGATATGAAAGTCATGCCTTATTGTTGTGACGCTATCCGGTATAGTATAAACGATCGCCCTGTCCGACAGAGATAATTCCATGACGCAACGCGACGATAGCAGCTGGTATAGTGTAAATGGGGCCAAATGCAGGGGTAATTTCTAACAATTTTAACTAGGAAGGCTCTAGGTGAAAAGTGGGTGTGGTCCATTTGCAGCCAAACCCATATTTTTCAAGATGGAGACATGATAATTTAGTCTAATTGTGATAAAATATAGCCAACTTCTACAAAGATCTCAATAGCCATATAGTAGTGAGGAAATTCATCATAGCAATACCATACAAAACATTGGAAGCAAGGTCAGTGCGCTTTGAAAAGCAAGACTGATGCAAAAATTTGGGGGGCAGAGCCCCCAAAATGAGCAACAGTTTTAACAAGGGGGCTCCGTCCCCCTGAGCCCCCCTAGAAATCAACCCTGGCCAAATGGCTGAAACTAGGAGTAAAGTAGTTTGTCTTCTTTTATTTTCGTTAACGTAGCACTCATCCTATTAGGTATTGTTACTTTACACGTCCATTGTAATGTATTTTGCCTTGCTTCTGTGCATGCCTTATGCTCTGGTGTCGCCCGCCATGGGTGTCGCCCGCAAGCAGCTTCAATCCTTGCAGGGAGCTCTCATCAACCGTGATTATTTTCTCAAGTTTCACTTCATTTCATGTTTATTTCTTTAATGTTGCGTTTAATTAGTTTATATAACTATTATATATTTATACCAACAGTAAGTAAATTCATGATGATGGTAATGATGATGATTATCCACTAATTCCTTTCAACATACATAAGGAAAAGTTAAAATATATAAATATGTTTTAATAAAACTGAAAGGAAGGAAGTTAGTCACTTATCTGTGCAGGGAGGTGCAGGCAGCAAAACAATTTGTCGGACCCTGGTTTTCACACTGCTTAGACATAACATCCATTAGGTTTCAATATTTGTCCTTTTCTACCCCATCCCTCTTCCAGGGGGGTCACTCGAACATTTTGTATACGGGGGGTCCATCCGCGAGTTCCAAAATTCACCCAAAAGTATCAGAAAAACTTACATACACTCAACAATATCAAATATATTACTTGATGAGATCCATTCAAAATGGCGTTATTGAGTATAATAGATTGTTATCACGTGCCATCACTGGAAAGCCCCCAAAAAGTATCGGGTCACAACGCGAATCCTCACCCAAAAATATAAGACGGATCCTCCGTACATAGAAGGCTCAAGTGAACCCCTGGGATCCCTCTTTATCTTCTCTCATTCTTTCATTCTCTTTACATAATTAATTTTTCCTTTCCCCGTTATTTTTCTTCCACCCCATCCCCTCTCCTACCTATTTCCTCCCTCCTCAGTTCCCTTTATCTCTCACCCTCTAACTTCATTATATTTCCCATTTATACTTTTAGCTTCACCGCATTTGTATGGTGCTAACGACGTTGACATCTCTTGTCTGTATTGTTACAATAATGGTTAAGCTGAAAGGTTGGAATGCAGATGTATGTATCTTCTTGGTACTTTTATCCAACAGAATACATTTAGTACTTAGTTATGAATAAAAGCAACCTGCTTGTTGCACACCACTCATTACACACTGCAAGCACTCGAAATTTTACATCACTCAGTACACACTCAAAAATGTTGTATATCACTCGTTACACACTCTTTACAGGGCGTGGTCTCTAAACTTCTACTTTGATCCCCCTTGCTAAAATTTTAGCACTACACTACTGCTTCAAGGTACTTGTTTCAGTTGAGCAAGTAGCTTTATGACTACATAGATATTTCTTCCACTGAAACATGTAACTTGAAGCACTTTGAGGCAAAAATTAAACGAATTGCTTCTTTTTAGTTCGCTGGATCACATGCTTACACAGGAATTGTGACTCATGTACTTGCTGTTGTTCAGGTAACAGGTTTTATTGAGCTTAGATGTATCTTCGGTACTTCTTGCATAGTTTTCATAGGGATTATTCAAAAAGCATGTAATGGAAAAATTGACATTTCGACCCACACCCCTTATTCAACCGTCTGTCACATTAAAGCTAATACCTTCTCTTTTTTACGTAACACTCTGGCCTGAGACCCACCTCCCAATACCACCCTCTATTTATATGCAAAAAATATAAATTTGATGCAGTATTGCAAAAAATGACAGTTCAAAATCATTGAAATTAAAGATTGAATAAGGAAAGTGCAAGATTCAAGCTCGATGAGGTCTTGCATTTTTTGTTTATTTGAGCATTTTTTGCAAACTCTCACCAGATTGCAAAAAAGTAGAACTATTGCACTAAATTTTTGGCGTCACGTAGCAAAAGTGAGTTACACTCCATCCCCTATATTTTCCATAACAGCTGTCAAAAAAATAGCGCATACCCACCCACCCCCTACCGTTGCATACTTTTTGAATGACCCCGCAGTCCTAATGTCCTGTATGTACTTTAGAAAGAGATAGAGTAGTGCCTGAAATTATCAGCTTTGCAAAGATGGTTAGTTGTGAGTTCTCCCATCACTCTTTTCTATTTTGCCCTATTGCCACTTCTTTGAAATATTTACAGGCATTTCAATGAGACGATCGCTTGCGAGTGCACCCAACACGTCGCACGTGCTCGATTTGTCGCGCGCGCAAATCTATCAATTTCATTGCTAGCGAGCGATGATATTTATAGACTATACATTCATAGACCAATTGAAAGCTCATAATCAATGGTTTGGCTGCTTAAAATTATTCGCAATCAAGTTGCTTTACTGTACTGCTGAATGTCCTTTATCCTTAAGCCGCAAGAAGTATATGAATTTCGTGACTATCTTTTTGCTTATACTTCTTTGCTATTGCATTATGGAGAGTTCCCCACCTACATCCTCCCTGTACTAAATCATCAGTGCAATAATGCATTGAGTAGGGATATCCCTTATCCCAGTAGCTTGCGCTAAACATTGTATTTAGCGGATGTAAGCTCTTAAAAGTATCTTGAAGATGAAAGCTTTCAAAGACGAACGGATATTGAGTATTTTTGTTTCATTTTCAGGTAATCGGTGGAAATCTGAGGCCAAAGCCCGCAAATAACTGGCAAGCATTTGTTTTATCATATTCTGAAACTTGCTTTGTTCGTTAAAAGTTGTCTCAATTTATTTTGTCCCTCTTGAAAACTTGCAGAGCAGCCTCCTTTTGTGCCCCATGACACGGGTATTTCTTTCACAGAATAGTGAACAGCTTTGACAGAACGGGCTGAGCATATATGAAGTCTTACGCGAATATAAGTAATTGACAATTGAGTGAATTATGGCAAAGGAGGTACTTAAAAGGCTCCGTTGGTGCACTTTCCACGCCATCTTTGAATAAATTATTATCTGTTTTAATTCGGGGGCAGGTGAGCTTCAACCTCCCCTAGCACAAACATCTGTCGAAAATGTAAGATAGTAGAAGCAACCACGACATGTTGAAAGATTACACTGGAAAAAGCTTGTCTCCCACTACGCCAATGGGTTGGAACCATGATGTCCGATTGTTGCCAAAAGAAGAATTAAAATTTGAGATAGGAAAATAATAATATGCAGTAGAGCCAATGACGTAACTTACTAAATTTTGGGGGTTTCAGAGGTTACCCTGCGAAAATTTTTTGTCTTTGACCTTTTTTGCTAACAGTAGTTGAACAATGGTCCTGAGTCCAGTAGATTGCCTTGCAGAGATACATTGCACTATGACTTTTGCCCTGCGAAATACCCGATTTTCAAGGTTGGGTGTGATTCATCCTTATACCCCCTAAATTTACGTCCCTGAATGACACAATAGACACTAGGAGCCCCTTAGAAATTCAGTGAGATTGGGGCCCTATCTTAATTCTTGTTTTTAGAGAAAGACTTCAAATACAGGGTTGGCTTTTCTGGAAATGATTATTGTTTCATCTTATCTAGGAGATGGATTTTTAATATTGTTCATAGAACATGTGGAGTCGTGGCACTGATTTTAGCAGGTAGGTTAACTTAATGAACCTTGCTTCTTACTTTGGACAAATTCACTCTGCTCACAAGATACAGCACTGAATTGTTAAATCTGTCTTCTCAGGGTTTCGCATCATTTTCACTGCTCTTTACCATTAGGTGTTACTATGCTCCTCGGATTAGAACTTGTGAACATCACTGTTGTTCCAGTAATCGTATGGTTTGTTTTTGGATTCGTGGTAGCTCTCGGACTTGAAATTTACCTCAGGTTTTCCTCTCATCGGAGTCAACCAAAAACTGGTTTGTGTCACACTTTTTTTTCTTTTGAAGTAGTTAAGCAATTTATTAAACAAGGCAGGCTATATATATATA
>WIPJ01001868.1:378363-399533 GCA_018155075.1 Cassiopea andromeda
TGTGTGTGTGTGTGTGTTTAGACATGTACGTTTGCATATTTTTGTACTTCATTTAGTAATATGTCTAGTATTTCACTAGTTGCTGACCCAATAGCCATGGTTTTGAGGCACGTAGTTTCTAATGTGCATGTATTTATGTATGTTTATGCCACAACAATTCAGTTTTCTTAATTTCAGGCATTATACTCTCAGATTTTTCCTTGCATCTTCGTAATCAAATTCTCGAGTAGCCAAAGCTTTCTTGTCAGTGAATTTTCGTTTATGGTTAGTCACATCGCGAACTTCGTTTATTTTATGGAATGGACTACGATGATCTACACTGATGTGGTCCGTATTTTCTCCTCTGACATTTGTAGATAGTCTCATAAGCAACAGCAAAAATACAGCAAGCCAATGCCATTGTCCTTTTTCATACAGACCACATCAATGCAGGCTAGTTAAGTTGATCCCTGCGTTGCTAATTATTTTCTCTGAGTATGCAGGTTCTTAGTTGATAGTATAATCTACACTTATATTTTTCAGGCTCGCAACCTGTTTCAATACTCCAGCCACATCCAACCATTGACGTGGAGTCACACTTATCATCTCGCGATAGGCTGCTGGATGAAACTTTTGAAGACAGTAGGATTGGTTTCAGTCCCTCTTACAATCCTCCTGAACTGGGGTTTGCTCCCTCTAGCCCCCAATACACTCACTCTAGCCCCCAATATACTCCCTCTAGCCCACTATGCAACCCCTCCTTTTACAATCCCACTAGCCCCCAATATACTCCCTCTAGCCCACTATACAACCCCTCCTTTTACAGTCCCTGTAGCCCCCAATACGCTCCCTCTAGTCCACAACACATCCCCTCCAATTGCAATCCAACGCGCCCCAAATACTCTCCCTCCAGACCCCCTCCCTCTCCTTATATGTCTTCCAACCAGCAGAAAGATAGGGATGTTCACGATAACCAAAGATCAGACTCTAGTGAAAGTGTTATTGATGTGACAGGGACAGCCAATATCACGCAAGAAAGTATACATCTGGATGCCATTTCCTCTAAGTCTGGGTTGCATTTAGAGCGCAGTTCTAAGAAACTGCAAATGAAAAGCCAGGGATACTCGAGAAAAGAGCCCGTAGAAAATGGAGAGAATTTTAAAGGTTCCAATAGTAAATTGTCAGGAAGACATAGAGCTCAAGGTGATAAAAATACTGCATCAAAAAATTATTTATCTCGTTCACGCTCTCCTACAGACAGAACTTCTTCATCTTATGAATATTGTCAGGAAAATTTATCAACGCAACAACCATTTTATAGTAGGCCTGATTTGTTGCAATCAAGGTCAAAGTTTCGAGGGAGATATCATCAGTCAAGACGCTCTAGATCTAGATCAAGAGACTCGAGCAGAAAGTATACATTTTCGCCATACAGTCAAAATGCTCAAAAGGATTCCTACAGATCAGGTCACTCTTATCCTAAATCTTCTCTTGAATTTTCCCAGTCTGGCTCAAGAGCGCATAAGAAGGATAACATGACGCGATCTAGATCTAGATCAAGAGAATCAAACAAAGTGCTGGATAATGGACATTCGAGATCAGGAAAGTGGAGAACGGTCTATCGACCAAGGTCATCCAGGTCCAAATCAAAGGAATCAGCTGACTTACATGTATTCAATGATTCAGAATCAAGACGATCCAATAAAGCTGATATTACAAGATCGAGATCTAGATCAAGAGAATCAAACAAAGTGCTGGATAATGGACATTCGAGATCAGGAAAGTGGAGGACAGTCTATCGACCAAGGTCATCCAGGTCCAAATCAAAGGAATCAGCTGACTTACATGTATTCAATGATTCAGAATCAAGACGATCCAATAAAGCTGATATTACAAGATCTAGATCTAGGTCTAGGGAATCCAGCAATACTGCTGGTTCTCGGAGACGGAAGTCTAAAAAATCTAAGAAAAAACGTCGCTCTAGGGCTGTAAATTTGTCTATAGAAACTTCTAATCCACAAGATAGATCAGATTCAAGACCATTAGAGGATGCAAAAAAGCAAGTTTATAATTTATCCAGATCTTCATCAAGAGAATCCATTTATCATTCAGCTTCATCTGAATCAAGGTTATCGAAAAAAAGTAGGCGTAGATCATCCAGATCTAGGTCGCCTAGGTCTAGATCTTATAAATCTAGGTCTCCTGGATCTAGGTCTTATAGATCTAGGTCGAAGGATACTGGAACACGGAATTCAAAGTCAAATAACTCCATGAGTAGTAAAGTTTCAGGCTCCTCTATGTCGAGATCACAAGATTCAACGCAGGTTTCAGGGGCAAGATCAGGAAACGCCGAGAAGAATTACGAGTCAAGAATTGACAGGCCCAGATCGAAGGAATCAAACAATTTTTCTAATAGACCTAGGTCAGATTCCGTGGATGAATCTGATAAATACCATTCCACATCAACCACAAAGAAATGCCGTAGACGCGTTTATTATCAGAAGGATTCGAAAAGCAAGGAGGTATCTCACACTGAAGCTTCCAAATCCTTGAGCAATACTGAAAGCAAAAACGACAGCAAAAGGAAAGCCTCTGCACTTCATACTTGTAGAAAATTGGGTAAGGATGTTTTGGTTTGTATGGAGCATGACAAAAGTGAAGAGCAATCAAAGAGGCATGTCTTAATAGAATCACCTCCAAAGCTCGCTGTTATTGCATCATCGAAAAGTGAACAGAATAATAGTGGTGGGGATGGTACGGCAGTTGTTGAGGCAACTTTCGCGGAGGAAGACAAGGAGTTGCAAGTTTCTGAAATAGATGACATTGCACACACCCAGGCTACTTGCGAGAAAGAGAGTCACCCAGATAGAAACGCTCTCGATCAATGCTCGGGAAGTGACGTAGTGTGCCAAAGTATATTAGCAAAGCTGGATAGTGGGGTAGACAGCAGATGGAAAACAAAGGAAGAAATGAACATAGATATAATAAAGAACAGGAATTGCATTAGAGACTTAAGTAATGATGGTAAGCAAGGCAGCAAAGACTTAGAGATCAAACATCCGAGTACACTTCATATTGAGACAGTCAGGACACGCTCCCCAGAATATAATCCCGTAAAAGATATAGTGCAAAATAAAAGTAAAATTGTGAAGATAAAGCGGAGACCGTATTCTCGTAGTCTTGTACAAACCCACGACAGCGGTGAAGTGGAATCAACCGTTAGAAATAACAAAGAATATGACGACGAAGCTATTTTAAAAACTACAGAAAAAACCGAATATAGCGAAGGGAGAAATATTGGCACATTGTTTCATTCCCTGCAGAGAGGCAGTGAGCTAGATTCAACGTCGGTAGCTAAACCACTTGAAGGAGAAACAGGTATCTTGAATGAAAATAATAATATTCACATTGAGCAGAATGGCTGTAATAGAGTGAATGAATTTCTAGAAAATGATACGAAAAGAGTTAGAAATACAGTTGAAGTTCCTTCGATGAGTAGAGATATTACCGAGTCGCAAATCTCACACCCTGAATCGGTTTCCAGTATTGTAGATAATGGAGCAGACCCTTTACGTTTGACTGGTACAAGCAAGAACAAATTAACACCTATTGGCTTAGATACAAATGACGATATTCACTTTCATGCTACAGACGAAGCGCAATTGAACGATCAAAATTACTTGAACACGATAATGACGAAGTCTTCCTTAGCCGATGCGGAAATCGACACTAGCGTAAAAGAGTTAAATCACAGGATATCACAAAGTAGAGAAACAGTGAATAGTTTGGATTATGATTAATCTTTGAAGTAGTGTATTTTTTAAAGATAGTTGTTTATATTTTACATATTTGCATAGTCGAAAACCCTGTCACAATAGGGATCTTCTAGCATACAAGCTATCTGGAAAGTTCCTCTCTAAGTCCTTGATTTCCCCAGTAATTGGTCCATGCTCCCTTCTGTTGAAAATTGTGTTTAAGACTGTCTGAAGACTGTGTTGCACACTTACATTTAACTTTTTCGCTTTACTGCACACCGTCGTCGTAAAATCTATGTAAAATAAACATTAACAGCATCTGGATATATATTTCGGTTAATCTTTAGGTCACTATCCGACGTTTTCATACTCTGATGAGTGTCGGACGAAAAAAAGCTTTTAAGTATGTTGCCGCTTTTCGTGCTGTGGTAAAATCTATGTGTTATTGTACTTTTTACTCCTTTGCTTTACTTTCTCTTTAATTGTCCTTGAAATTTGCTACTGCATTTCCCATGGATTCGTGCAGGTCCTTGAACTCCTTGAAAAGTCCTGGAATTTGAAATCTCATTTCAAGGGCACTTGAAACTCCTTGACAATGAGAATTTTCCCTTGAAAATTGACCAATCTCCTTAACATTTGTAAATGTTTACTGTTTACTTCTTTCACAGCAGTAAACAACACAAAAAATAGTTAAAGAAATGTCCAAAAGAAAATTGTACTAGAAAACCCGTGATATGCCAAGAAATGTTTCCTTTCCAGTATTTTGGGCTTCCTGTGTATTCACAGATATGCTGTGAATGTTAATATAGAGCTCCTTGAAAATTTTTATGTTAGTCTTGGAATAAGCCTTGAAAACTCCTTGAATTTTGCATATCAAAATCCTGCAAGAACTCTGTTGCTATGGGTATGTGACATGCACTACACCTTATGCTACGGCCTCTTTGTGTCTCTATTCCCCGCCTGTAAATACTCTCAAGTGCCTAATAAACGTCCCCTCCCCCTTCTTAATTATTTCTCATGTTTTTCGACCCCCAGTTTATTAGGACCCTCCCCCGTTTATTTGGCAATTGAGACACGTTTTCTTTTCATAGGAAGCACGTCTATAAGAAACATGAGGCTGAAATTAAGCAAAAGTTAAGACGCATTTATGGAACACAGGCAGACTGAATTTTGAATGTAAACTTGAAAAACCGTTTTCACCAGAAAATTTTTGATCAAACTAGAAACTTGGTTGCAACGTTGAACAATGCTCAATCAACATAAAGCAATATTTTCTGTACAATAATTACTCAATCCACGATATAACTGTGGTATTTAGCTTTTCCTTCTATTCACCACTTCAAGTAACATACAATTTTTTTATAAGAAACATGTCTATAAGAAACTTGGGGCTCATTAATAAACATTTAAGAAGCTCAGACAGGCTGAGTTTCTAATAATAACTTCAGCACATCGAAAACTGTCAAGATAGCGGATTTTTCAATTTGACATTGTGTGCACTTTAAGAAGAAAATTCTAGAAAGAAAATAGAAGCAACATCCATTGCATGAATCACAATATGTGACCATCCTATTTCTTGCATTATAGCTGCCTTAATTATGTTGCTATTGTGTATTGGAATTTTTTAATATTTAAGAAACAGTTAAGAAACATTTGAGGTAGATTTGACAAAGTATTTAGCGTACAGATTAAAGGTAGTAAGTTTGTTTCTTATAGAAAAATTTAGTGTAATCCTTGAAATTTCATATACCTAATTTGCAGCCCGTGAAAGTGTCAAGTAGCTAAATTACGATTCTCGAAAAGGCTGTTTTCATAATAGCCTCTAAAATTTTCCGTACTTATTATTTATTTAGATCTTTACACGCTGTTTTTTTTATAAGAAACCACTTTATAAGCAACCTAGTACTAGACAGCCCAAAATTTAAGAAACTTTTAGAACTACAATGAAAGAGCTAAGAAACTTTGGACAAACAGCACATTGAAATCGTTACCCTGTTCAATGCAAAGCTGTACCACAACAGTGTGAATATGACATTGCTTTAGAATTTAACTCGTGCTGGCGCACTTTGTTTACTATAGGACAACTGGTTTGCTACATTCACCTTCTGTGTACGCTTTCACAGCAATTTAGTCCGCTGAATTCAGAAACTGTTAGAACTAAAATGTGGCCAGAAATTAAGAACTTTTAGTACTTGGCCTTAAGCTAGGTTTCTTATAAGAAAAACGTGTTTTACCTTAATTCAACTCTGGCACGTTGATTAGAATTTTGGAGGAATTTTCCCCAGGTTGTGTTTTCCTGAAACATGCTTAGAAGCTTAAACCATGTCGTGCATGCTGTTGTAATAGTTGTTCTCAGTATAAAATCGATTTCGTTAGTAACTGTTTTGAGCAACTTTTAGATATATGGACAATGATTATAGACCAAGGGTGTCAAGCTCATTTTGGCCCACGAAGCAGAATATGACGTCACGCGGATTGGGTATGTTGACGGTTTCCGAGAGGGCTAGGCAATAGAGACTCTTAAAACATATATAACTCATTGCATGTTTCCTATCTGGCTGGCTAGACGATGGTGAAAGACTAGGGGAACCAACCTTTTAAATTCTACTAGTACAGGCGAGAAAAATATGGCTAGGTTTCAGTTGATCACAACGCCTTCTAGGGCCAAATTGAAGGCCGTGACTGGCCGTATGTTTGACACCCCTGGTATCAGGGACGCCTGCACAAGAAAAGGGCAGGGAGTAAGATTGCTCCAAAGAGCATCAAAAATACGATTTCAATGCCCTACCTTATATTAACCTCCTTTGTGATAGTGAAGTATTCAGGGGCACACCATGGTTGGGCCCAGAGGAAAATGTCTGATATTAGGGCTCCAAGATGCCCGGAAAAGGCAATTTTGGGAGTGTTTGTTGTAAAGAGGGTATAGAAAGAATATCCAAACATCTTCTCTCAAAAGGGCAAATCTTGCCCTCCTCGCCCAAATTGGCAGAGTGTAAGGAGGCGACCGCCCCCCTACCCCTGTGCTGCAGGCGTCCTTGCCTGGTAAAGACGATGAATAGAGTCACCCAATGCAGTTACTTTTGGAGTAGTATTTGCACGGTTTGCACGGATCTTAAAATGGGTGTAGCTTAGTGCTGTATACGTTATGTTTGTTCATTTTACTATTTACAATACAAAGCATAATCCACCAAAAAAATTATAAAATATATCGTCGAAAATAGCATTATTCTACTGTTATGGGGTTTCAAAATTCAAATGAATATGATTATGTGATTCAGACAACACATTTTACCAGATCAATAACTTTGTTGGGGTGGGGGGACAAAATTTTGCTACATTTGTCATTTCCATAACCCCATGCAGTTGCGTTCGTGGCTCACTACTCTCAGTTCAACTTTGATATGTACACACTATAGCCATGAGCCTGTGTTACAAGCCCTTCAAATTTTAAGGGACAAGGTGCGTGCAGACAACACCATGCAAGAAATAACCAGTTATAGTAGCGTCATTACTCTTTCTCTGATTTGAAAATAACAGGCTTCGAAGTTCCAAAACCCATTTGCTATTTCAGTGTAGCACTGCTGTGAGTTTCTTATAATGCATGTAAACTCGTTTTCCTTATAAGAATTAAGTTTGTAAGTATATTAAGGCCAGGGGTGTAGCTAGTGAAGGGGTGTGCAGGGGATGTAACATCCCCAACCTTAAGTGATCTCGTCGGTAAATTTAGATTTCAATGATTTTCGTCAGTAAATGGCTGCATGTTTTGCCATGATATCGTTAAAGAGCGTTGAAAATTCCCTTTCTTGCATCAAAGCACCCCATAAAAGTAAAGAACTCATGCTAAAAGGCCGCTTCCGTCGGTAAATACACAATTATTTCGGTAGATTTACGTCTTTACCATTTTCTGTCAGTAACACTAGGTTCACACTATATATTTTTGTCTATTGATTCAAAAAGGAACAAGTCAGGGAGACTCTTTTCTACAGAAACAAGTGTTGGAAAATTATTTGCTCGTTGTACCTGATGAATTAAACATGAAAGAAGAGGTGCTGGACACAGTTATCTATGCTTAGATATTGAAAAATAAGGAAATTCTATCGATAAATCTACGAGAAGTAGAACATGTTCTACTTCATCAACAAGTGAGACATCGACTTTCTTCGAACGTGGCGTCTTTGTTTGCATTATCGCCTATAGACGAGAATCTACAGTGTGAACCCAACATAAGTTATTGCTTCCCCCCCAGGAAGAGGTCACGCGACGACTCAAAATCACTGAATAGAATACTTTAACAATAAACGCAATTCGTACGCTTCATCGAGACTTAAAATTTTCATGTGTTTCAGTTGTGATATTGCTTTTAAATTGACTTTTGCACAATCGTTGCAATTATATTTCTGTTTTCCACTTTGTTCAGCTCATCAGGTTCGCAGCGCTGAGCCTTAATCACTTGGCCACATCACCATTATGCATGAGTTTTTTACGTCAAATATATGTGGAAGGAAATCGTAAGGAAATTTTCAGTACTTAGTAAGGACATTCACCCAAAAAAAGGAAAAAGGAAGGAAATTTGAATTTGCAAAAGTGGAAGCACTGCTGCAGTCTTCACACTCACGGAATATCATTCGGTCCAGTTTTTATGCCAACTACACATTTCGGTCTTATCAATGAATGCACATTCAGCAGGCTTAACACCAGTCGAGGAGTTGCAACACAGTGTGCACTACCATTCAGTGTTCTAAACATGCAGCTTCCGACAAGCTCGTTCTCTGGGCTGCTCTTTGCCTTTCAGTTGGTTCTCATCATCTTGTACGGTGCACTGGTTGATTATGAAGTTTACGACGCAAAGGAAAACGTCATTTCTGGCTACTACCCAAGTACGTATTTAGGGTTTTTACCAACTTGTGTTTGAAGATCGCCTTGCTGGGAAACACCTATAACTCCCAAATTACGAGATTTCGAAGCACAAATGTTTTTGCACCAATTCAACATTCTACTAGGGGAAGGAAATTAGGCTCAACTTTTAATTATTCTACATTATTAGGTAGGGATATATGCAATCTGAGTAGAGGGATAACGCAGCATAATGCGGTGATGCCTCCAAAAATGTTTCTTCTTCACTGTTATGTTACCTACTGCAGCAAATGTTGACAACTTTCTTATAACTTTGTGACAAATGTAAAGTTGTGTTTAATTTCGCATTATGCTTTAGCAGTTCACGACTTTACCACTATGTGCCCATTGTATTCCCATCGTGAATCCTCACCAATGAATGGGCTCCATTCATCAGATTCTCAGGGCCTTACTTTTAGAGCGACAATGTCCCCGCTTAGGTATGAACAGCAGCCTGGTGTACCAGACAAACTGGGGAAACTACAAACATCGTTTAGAAGACGAATTTTATTATAAATGACGTAGATTGTGAACTACTTTAGCTTATGCATGTTATCTGCTGAAGGTTTGCAATCAGTTTCGCTGCTCCATTTCATGATGCAAATGTCGTTTGTATCACTTCATACAGTTTGGGTCAACTAGATGGTAAACACATAAGCTCAAAAGAATTCTAGTCCTTGATCAAACTGCTTGGTGTGTTCAGAGGTATTTAGACTTCCGGTGTTACTGTGCAAAACATTGACCAGAAAGCATCTACAGGACCATTCCATGCTTGTCGGACATGACACAGACTGCTTTTTGCCCATAGGCGTAGACTTAGGGGGCACTGGGGCTCTAGCCCCCCTGAAAAAATGTTGGGGAGGCTCAGCCCCCCTGGGAAAGTTGGAAGTTCGATTTTATAACTAACTCTTACGGTTCTTGTCACCAACACGAATGTCTCAAGAACGATTAAATGCTGTGGCAATAATGAACATACACAAAGAAGAGGTCATGAAACTGTCAATTGATGAACTTATCGATAACTTCATATCAAGAAATGCTGTGAGAAAGAGTACATTTTTGTGCCTTCGTAGAAGCGATTGTCTAAATAAACACTAAAAGTTTATGATTAATAAGTAATAGGTATCAAAATCATTTAATTTTTTCTTGCTTGTTTCTTCTACCATGTTCAAATAGAAAAAAGCAATAAAGAAAAATGCACAGGAACATCACTTTAACCCTAAGCTCTTACTATCCTTTGACTACTGCAGCTATTTTTTGAGCCCCCCCTCCCTGGTGAAAATACAAGTCTACGCCTATGTTTTTGCCAGCTACCTGGAAATGAAGCACTGTTATATATGATTGAGATATTTTGTATATCGGTTAGGGGAAAATAAAGTATATTGTAGTATGCTGGAACGAAGTTGATCGAGGGCGTTGTGTTATTGCCCATATTGAGTATATTCCGGATGGGACTCTTCATGACGTCATTGCATGGCCCTATCAGTACTTACAGAACTACCTGTAGACATCAGAGGGCCTTTCTGACATACAAAACCTGCAGGGAGGTTCCCCCACCAGCCCCTATGGTCAGTGGTAATGTCTAAAAATTTTGACAAGGATGCTCTAGGAGCAACCACGCCCAAATTTGGGTGTGGCCTAACTGCAGTCACGCCCATATTTTCAAAGGTCATGCATGATAATTTAGTTTAACACTGATATAGTACAATCAACAATTAGAAATGTCTCAATAACCATGTAGCAGTGCAAAACTGACCATAGCAATACAAAATACTGTGAAGCAAGGTCAATACACTTTCAAAGGCCAAACCAATACAAGAATGTTTGGGACTCAGCCCCCCAAAATGACCAGTAATTTCAAGAAGGGGCTCCGCCCCCCTGGGCACCCTAGAAATCACCCCTGTTCTTGCAGTATAGCAACGCCTGACGCTATTCAGTGATTGTATCAGTTCTTTTTGACATAGTAGGGATTATTTGATGGTATATAATGACTGACCAACTATTTTTCTTTCACATCAAATTGTGAATAAAGCCTTTGTTAATCATTTGTAGTTAAATACATCATAGACTTACTGAAAGCAACGTTAGTAAATATTTTTAATATATGTGCCTACAGATTTACTTGCTCTAGTATTAAGCTTACAGCAATTTACATAAGGAAGTAAGCTCAGTAAGTCTGATACGATGAAGTCCAGGAGTGACCAGCCCGCGGCTCCTTGCCTGGCTTCATGCGGCTCTTGTGCTTATGTTAAAAAGTGTGCTTCTTATACTAGTTTACTTCATTTGAGTTCAACAAGATATATTCGCGTGCGAGGAAAGTATGCAGGTTATGCTCATGTATTCCCATTTGTTTGATGTAGCTCTTCGTGGTATCACAATAGAAAATTGCGGCTCTTAGCCTTTCACTGGCTGGCTACCCCTTATATAGTCCTTTGTCGCTACATCTTATTGGTTCGCTAATCTTAACTCTCTGGCCATCAGCCGAAGTAGACTTACTGCTTGAGTTGTGTACACGCTTTTTTTATAAGGAGCCACTTGATAAGGAACCTGCATGTACACAGCCGAAATATTTAAGGAACTTAAACTACTAATGTAAAAAACCTAAGGAATTGTTCTATTTGGAAATTTTTGTATAACTGCGGATAATCAAGAATAAGGAAGCCGGTTCCGTTCATTTAGCACCAAAACTCACATAGATACATTTCTGAAACTTCTTTCTTACCTTATTTGTGCTTTCAATCTTGAGTTCTAGCCAAAATTAAAAGTTAAATTCAGAATTTCGATGTTTCCTTGTATCTGTACCACTTTTATGACACTATATGTGCAGTGAAAATTAAGGAACTATTAAGGAACTTTTAGTTCTAGAATTTAACAACAAGAGGCTCAAAAATAAGGAACTTTAGAACTAAGCGTTGAGCTAGGTGCCTTATAAAAGAAAGCTTGTATATCATTGGCTTAACGTGCATGTCTGCTGCTCAGGCTATAGTGTGGTTAGTCAAATAATTCCGATGGAGCCAGGGCCGTATCAGAGACACTCGTACCCTTAGGAATTCAATAATGTTGGGGCCCCATCGTAAATTTCCCCTTTACTTCGAAAGCGTCCTAGCTCCCTTCAGGAGGTGAAGGGAGCTAGGACGCTAGGACGTTTTTCAGAGTTTTTAGCGGTTATGATACTTATATGCTACCCATATCTAAGCCCCCTATCGAAAGGGCCTGCCCCCATCGGAAAAATTGGTAGCACCTTTGGGTAGAATGCTTGCCTAACGTCTATCGAGGAGCGATTAGGAGCCTGTTGTCGTCTGAACTGGGGGGGGAGAGAATAGACAGTGGGGAGGAATGATGCTGACCACGAAATGCATCTGCTGACTACCAGTACCTTCCCTAGCAGATTCTCACATTTTCCTGTGTTATTGGCTCGTCTAGATTCACTTGCTTGTAGTTCATACTCAATTCACAAAGAGAACGCTTGAGACACCATCAATGATTTTTCTGTGACTCTGGTGCCAAGCTGCAAATGCAAGGTACTACTGCCACGCCAGAAATGCTGTTGATAAATTGTAAGCATTTAACCCAGAACCCTTGTCCTTTTCCTTCAGTGTTCCAAGATGTTCACATTATGCTGTTTGTTGGCTTTGCGTTTCTAATGGCATTTTTGAGGCAACATGGCTACAGTTCATCTGGTTATACATTAGTAATTGGAGCGACCATCATTCAATGGGGGATGCTAGTGAGTGGGCTAATATCAAATGCTGCAACGGGAGTGGAAAACCCAGCCAAGGTTAAAATTGGTATTAAAAGGTTTGCCTGTTACATTCCATTTGGAATTTATGATTTCTCTAATTTAGATCGATTCTTCACTGGTCAGCCTTAAACCCCGTCATTCCTAGGAATTTTGTGGGGGTAAAGGACCTAAATTGTGCACGAGAATTTAGGCGTGGCTCCCAACTTTCCAATACTGCATAGCAGAATGTCTTTGTCTGGGGGCTAGACACCTTTTTACTCATTGCAGGTGCGAATCTAAAGCTGAAGGCTCACTTGTATTTGAGCCTACATGATGTTTGTCTGTTGCAAAAGCTGCTAACAACTTTCATGTACCCTCAGGGGCAGATATAGAGCTCCACTTTCGGAGGGGCCATCTGATTCATTTTATTGTCTTTTTCATGTGAGAATTTTCCTAGCACTGTCGTTTGCTATAGGAAATATTGCCGTTTGGGGACATGGCCCTCCGCCCCCCCCCCCTTGAATCCGTCCCTATGTACATTCTACTGGAGTACCATTGTGCCTGTTTCCTAGCAGGTGCAAGCTTTTTTTAGATGCACAGTGTAGTAGGTCACTAATGCAAGAGTGAAACCAATGCATTTTTTGGTTGGATCAATGTGACCCGTTACAAGTGGAAGTGCACCAATTATTTCATTTATGCTTTCAGTGCTTGCTTTTGAAAAGGTATTTCCTACATACGAAAAAGTGTGTGTATTGGAAAGGACATTTGCTAACTTGCGGCTCCGTATGTAGTATGTGCAGCGGCGGATTTATTGTTATCAACAAAGTGGCAGAACGAAGCCTTGACAATACCTGTTAGCTATGAAGAGCTTCTAGACATTACTTTCTTTCTTATTCCAAAAATACAAACATGGCTTTGGTACAGGCTAAATGTTGAATGGCTATGAAAAACTTAAAGAAAATGCTCTTAGAACCAAACGAGCTGTTATGAATAACACCTCTGCGATGGACATTTATTCCCTTATCTCATACGGGAGGAGAAAATTTCTCAAAACTTCAAACTGAAAATACTGGTAATGTTCTCTGCGCTAAAATAAAGGTTTTCCTATCAAAATATAGCACAAAAATCGTCTTTAAGCTTCGATGTGTACTTTTCTGATATGTACGAGACAAGTAGAATACTGTAGACACTACAAAACACTCTTGTGCGATCAAATGAATGCCGTACTGAAGCACAGTGGATTTCCTAGGAGGCGTTGTTTTCAAATTGAAAATACTGGTTCGAAACTTGACGACAACACAGGAATAAGTCAAAAAACGGAATTACCAATAGTTAATTGGGCTATTATCGTTTGGCCACGGAACGCAAACAAGAAGAAATTTACTGAGAATTATCCTTGCGGCCTATTAAAAATAAAACAATAGGCTTCGCAGTTGTTTGATCAGCTATACCTTTTCGCCCAAGCACTTTTTCACATGTTCCATGAATAGAGAGTGCAGCCTATTTGGAAGGGGGGGATTGAGTGTGTTTCTGTAGTAAACCAATGATATTCTCCTAGGAACCACGAGGCGTGTAAATGTATTTTGGCCATATGTCACATTTTGGTCATGCTGAGCCCAGTAATTTTATTCGGCTAGGCCAATCAACGACGCTAGACGCAACTGCGCACCGCACTTTTAAGCTGCGTCGACCTGTATGTGTGATTGGATGTGACTGATTCAGTCCCATATTGCAAGGCAAGAGCGACTTGGGGTCAGGCGTCGAATTTGACCTGTGCCAAATTGAATGTATGAATTAATCACACGTAACTCATATTGGTGGCGATTTGCCACTTTGCAATTTCGTTGTTGCGAGGCAACTTCGCACTAAATGCGACCGATTATTTTCAAAGTTTGACCCACAGCCACGCCATCACCACTCTAATATCGTATCCATTCGGCGCGACTAAACTGTGACATTTGACCGTTGGCCTATGACTTTTCATGAAAACTGGTGTAGAGAATGCTCTAAACTGAGTAGGGCAGGTACGGACGCACGAAGAAGTCGTAGCTTTAGTATGAATATGTTCCTTCTGTCAATCTTAATTTGACTCAACTCTTAACTCTATGTAATTCTATGTCTCAACTCTCTACGTAACTCTGACTCTTAGTACTCATATTGTAACTCTTAGATCAGTAACTCTTAATGCTGACTCAAAGCTCTAAGCACGAATAAATGCATGTGATTGAATACACATAGAAATGGAATGAAGAAAAGTGTGCCAAGAAAGTCCAGCTGTGCAAGGGAAGTGCTCCCTGGCAGGCTAGGCCCAAGCTTCTCAACAGAGAAGTAGTGTTTTAATAATTCATGTTGATGCACATGCCAATAATTACAACAGTACAATGATTCGCGGCTTGAAACAATTGCATCATCCTCGGTTGTTACCGAAGAGTTTCTCTTTTAGCATGCTGTCTGCTGAATTCAATGTTTGCACTATTCTCATCTCTTTTGCTACAATACTTGGCAAGGCGAATCGTTTGCAGTATCTTTTCATAGCTATCATCGAGACGGTCATATTCAACATCAACGAGATGATATTAACCCACTATTTGGTCATCTCCGATGCTGGAGGATCCATTATTATTCATCTCTTTGGCTGCTACTTTGGCCTTGCAGTAGCTAAGGCATTAGAAAGAGATGAAACTACCATAGAGGAGAGCCCAAAAGAGTCATCTACATACAGCTCAGATTTGATTGCAATGCTTGGTAAGGGACTACTAATGGCTTACCTTTTCATATTGTCACTATGAGTTCAGTGTGTCTTATTAGACGTACGTTATTGGTTACCTAATGATCCAATCAATTTAGATTTTGTCTCTGTAGAGCTGCTCTATTTGCAAGCAATCTTGCACTGACAGCTATTGATTTCAGTAGTACATACTGATAACTGATAAGTATTATTTTTTCAATATTATCATGAAATGCGCTGAAAACTATTACTATCCAACAATGTCTTGAGAGACACTGATATTACTTCCCCTTTACTGTCCTGAGAGAACCTGATAGATAATGCTTTTCCAATGTTACCCTCAGATTCACTGGTAAGTACTGATAGTACTTTCCCATTATTGCCTTGAGAAGAACTAATAAAAAGTTCTGATATTGTCCTCAGAGACACTGATAAATATAGATATTGTTTTCCCAATATTTTTATGAAGGAAGCTGATGAAAAGCACTGTTCCAATATTGTCCAAGACTCTGATAAATATTAGTAATATTTTAAAGACTTCCAGAATTATTTTGATTGTTTTTGCTTTAGTATTTCTTGCAGGGCAGTTTGTAAACAGTTTTTTAGCTGAAACTTGTACCCTGTATATATTTTTAACATAAAATGAAATGAAATGACAATAACAGCCCAGATCAGGCAACTGTGATGCAAGAAAAAGGATGCTCAGGTTTGATAATAATTTTACTTCCCCTGTATAACCCTAACAGGAGTGACGGCCCAGCGGTAGAGCGTCTGTCTCATAACCGGTAGGTCGAAGGTTCGAGCCCCGGCCGAGTCATACCAACGACTTTTAAAATGGTACTCACTGCCTTCTCGTCTGGCGCTCTATATATGAGAATGGAGTGGGAAAGTTAAACTCGCAGAGCTACCAGTGGACTAGCCCTCCGCTGTAGCTTTCACTGCATTCGCAGACACGTGGCCTGGGGCTATAGAAACGGAGATAGGCGACGCCCTATGTGCCAATGGGCGCGGGAAAGGACTTTGACTTTTATATAACCCTAAGCAATCCTTATATACCCGATTTCCAATATTATCCTGATGTTGAGTTTCTATTGTATCTATTTAGATACCTTGACTGCTATATATTGATACTTTGCAAGCTTCTGCATATAGGGTTTGCGTACTAGTAGAAAGTCCTGAGTGGTTCTGAGTAGTGACAAATTTTCTCACAGGAACATGCATTTTATGGGCATTATGGCCAAGTTTCAACAGCTCCTTCCTAGGCCCAGGTGGACAGCAAGCACGTGTTATTATCAATACGTACCTTTCATTGGCTACTTCCTGCGTAGTTACATACATAATCTCACCGCTCCTTAGCAAGGATGGAAAGTTTAATATGGTAAGTCTGCATCCTTTCACCGTGTTGGTTCTTGTATCTCGTTTTAGGCAGCGTTTCCATGGGACGATTTCATTTGGAACCGTAGCGCTTGGGTACGAACAGACCTTGCGTTTCCACTCCAGTTCCATTTGGAACTGATGCTCGAAAACTGCGTAGGAGACAACTGCCTAGTAGGTGTGCAAGAAAACGATAGAAGATCAGAAGAAGTGTACCAATCACTTGTTCAATTTCGTTCACTCCCTGTCCGAACCCTTTTGGGACCGTTCCATCCGATTTCACGAGTACAGTTCTAATTGGGGGTTGATTTGAAAGCAGATCCAAATGGAGCCATTCCAGGCAGTCCCGTGGAACCGCGAGGCCTCTCCGTACTCAGAATGTTACGGTTCCAATTGGGACGGGTCCCATGGAAGCGTAGCCTTTTTGTGTAGTCCTGTCTTTCCTTTCTGTACCACTGGTGACTTGTTCCTTTAAGACATAGACCCTCCTTTAGTTGAAGCATAGTTGAAGTATTGGTGGCAAATGAAGCTGTTCTACGACTCCAAATCTGATTTTTGGTGTAAAATGTAGACTTTTACAGTTGACAAAGACCGGCCGGCATTTTGCTGAAGTCGCTATTAGGTTGAGATCATTCGTTCTGTTTCAAGCCGCATTGTTTTCGTACCAATCCAAGATCCTCTTTCAGTATTTTGTACCCTGATTATTCATTATTCCCATGCATTTTTTGATACCTGGAATATGAACTGGATAATTGCTATTATAGCCCCTTGCACCTGGAAGCTTTTCCTCTTTCATCCCACTTTCTACCGTCGTCATTTAACAAAGTTTGTTTTAGGTTCACATTCAAAATGCAACATTAGCAGGAGGAGTTGCTGTGGGAACCGCATCTCATCTGTTTATAAAGCCATGGGCTGCCATGTTTTCTGGAGTGCTTGGTGGATTCATCTGCATGATTGCATTTCATTACTTAACCGTAAGTTTTTGTTCTCTTCTCTTCGATCCTGAATCATTTTTTATGTGTTCCATAAAAGTGGAATGCGAAATTTATAGCGTATCGTAGATTTTATTTGCTGCATTGCAATTTCAGTTTTTTCCTCCCTGTTTGATGTAAAATTCCCCCCAGTTGTGGCAGGTACTTTTTCCTGCAATGCACACGTTCACATTATTGTATAAAATACGCATAAATTCGTGTACGTATTCGTGTGTGTCCGCGCACGTGCCTGTGCGTGCGTGTACTTGCGCACATCGTGTATAGAGTGAATTAGATTGTCGTCATGAAAATTATACGAACTAGCCTACCTGTTTGACTGTGCTGTCGTATACTAATTAAGGTAGCTGATTCCCTACTGTTGTTGAACACCTTAACACAATATTCTTGTAACGCAGCCCATCTTGCGCAAATCTGCTGGTGTACACGATACCTGTGGTGTTCACAACCTGCATGGATTGCCTGGTATTCTCTCTGGTATTGTCGCTGCAGTTGCTGCATCTGTAGCAGAGCTTGATCAATATGGAAATGAGTAGGTGTTTCTCTGTTTCTTATTCTGGAATCAGACTTATTGTTTTGTTTTACTTTGGCCAATCCCACAGTAATGAATGTGCATTTTAGACAAAATTGTATTCTCTATCTTCGGTTCCTGGAAAGTCCTCATAATTCCAGTTGGGTTTGCAGTGCTTATGGATATTTATTAGATAGGACAGTACACACCATGAGAAAATTTTATTCAGTGGCTTGTAGCTGCCTAGGAAATACCATGCAAAAGCTGGTAACGGACGTACACTTGTTTTACTTAGATGTGGAATCGCCCAAATGCTCTAACATAGCTTTCACTTTGACTTTTGGATTTGAACTATAACCTTGACCTATAGCATTTTAGCTGCAATTTGCACAGCTAGTCAGTCCACTTTGAACGATCAACTTCCTAGGTAATGTTCTTGGTAGCAGAATGGCAGCAGTATTTTGCTTGAAGGCAAATAAAGCTTAGATAAATGTCCACACCACTGCCAAGAATCAGATTGCATGCCAATAGGCCACTTAATCTTGCTGCTTAGTTTCACAATTCACTAACTGACTACGTGCTACCTTTTGCATCCCTTCTTGTTATATCTGTAGCTACCTAATTCCCTGCTTACTACTTTCTAATATGTTTAGTTATGGTTTTTATTACGTAATTGTCTACGTGTTCTTTATAACTTATTTTTACCACTTACTTTTATATTTATTGTGTAAATGCTCGGTTTATCATTTGTAAAATTACATATACCCATGTAGCTATGACAACGTTCTTTTGTTCTATTAGTTTATTCTCGATCTGGCCTGCCAGAGCACCGAAAAGAGGCACTGCTGAGTTCGTTCGTCTCAGTCAAAACTACACTCTTCCAACTACTGGTTCTGGTAGATCAAAAGGAGGCCAGGCAGGAATGCAACTCGCTGCAATTCCAGTCACAATACTTATATCTATTATCTGTGGACTCCTTACAGGTTTGAGCAGTTCTGTTAGTGCGATTTAGATCTAATCCAAAGCTTTTCTGTATTTAGAAAACACGCTTCATTTTCATCGTCTTTGCATTGTCAAAATGAGTCTTCGTCGTTACAGTTTTTGAAATTTGTGCGGCAGATTTCATGCCGCAAGTAGAAGTTGGTGAGAATGGCATAAAATCTGCATAACTCTGATATATTCACTCTTTTGAAGACTATCATTGGTCCATTGCTAACACTTGGCTTTGGAAACTCTCTCTTCCAGTTATAGTTTTAACCAGGGCTCTAACCGTTGCTATTGCTGCGTTTACAAATATTGCATTCAGCATCCGTAATATTAAGTTAATGACTGTTGTGTAAGCATTGACTTATATAAGCTGTAATTTTGTCCTAGGCTACATTTCAAGACTATTTGGTATGCCCCATAAAAACGAACTTTTTGATGACAGAAGTTCATGGGAGGTTTGTTGAAGTTACTATGAATTCTAATTTCACTGTGTTTAGTCGTTCTTCTATATTTATGTGTATAAATAAACATTTTTTCATGATTATTCGGTATTTATATGGAGCACGATATTACTTCTATGTATACACCTTATTAACTTTATAAGAAACTTAGAACAGCACCTAGTGCTAAAATTTTCTTAGTTTGGCAAAGAAATTTTTGTGCTAAATGTGTGTTAACTGATTTCTAGTATTTGAGCCTAAAATTGCCCTATTATTTGGAAATCGAGTATTTTTGGATGGACATAAACTTTAATCACCACGGAAAGCTTAATCAGATAAAAATCAGAGACATATGCCTATTCCAAACAAAAATCAAGCTATCTATGACATATAAAGAAGTTTGAGGAAAAAGTTTACTTTTTAATGCTGCTTAATTTCTCTGGAAAATATTACTACAATTTCTTAAATTTGTATCCAGCCTAGTACTAGTTTGACAGGCCAGTTTCTTACGAAGTAAACAACATGTATATGTGTTAGTTATTATGATGTAGCTTTACAGAGTACGACAGAAGTCCTACTTGATGTTCTACATCTGATTTTCTTTATAGATGCCTGACAATGGAGAGTCAACGTGTGATAAACCCCCTGCAAAAGAGGCTGCATTGGCAAAAGACGCTCGGCAAGAAATGGTAGAAATGTCTGTTGTCAACAATGAAACGTCGTTGTCAGGGAAACCTAACGATGGAGCTGAAATATGAGCAGTTGCACACTAATTTTGGTGTATTATCACAATTACTTACCAACCAAGAACTCTATTCATACCTCTATTTGATCTCGTTATCTGACACCCTCTTATTAAGCATTTATATAACCATAACCTAATTAAATAGCTGGCTGTATACTGTACCGGATTATTAAGTTTAGTAACTAATAGCTCGTTGTTGTAATGCCAAGAGTATAGGCCTTGCTTTCATATGTGTTAGTTTCTTAAATGTTGTCATTCTCTGCTAAGTAGCAGAATACTTTATTCTGAATATTGTAAAAGTTGGACTCCCACAAATACACTCGTTTTCTTCTCTATCTCTGATAATGAACTGAACTCCAACTCTAATCACGTGTTAATCATTCTATTCAATCATTTACAAGTAACAACACAGTACATCTAACAGTACAAAGAGGTACAATGATTAATGATACAATAACTAAGCTAATCTAATACATACATTACAATATTATACAATTTTTAATAATATTACAATATTGTACTGTTTCAAAATAGATAAGGTATGGATGAATTGTCAAGTATATAGCATAGCTTTTTCTGAAGAAATTGTCTAACTTGGTAATGTATTTGTTAATAGTTAGCAGTTGATTTCAATATGCTTTAGACTTTTGGAAATTTACAAATTGCATGGTTTTGCTTTTGCACCAGACAAATTGCTAGTTCTTGCCTGTTCCTTTGCCAAACATTCACAGCTAATTTCACGAAAGTTAACTTTTCAGGAATTACCTGTCGTATTGGCCTGCCTTGCTTCCACAAATTTCCCTACTTCTCGTCCGTTTGTGCTTACTGACAATAACTAGTCAGCTTCAAGACGATCCCATTCTGGGCATTTGTGCAACAGTATGGTGTTCTCTGTCTTCAAAAAATTTCTCTGCTTTTGGCTGTTTTTATTTGCTAATACTCAAAAGTTAATTTCAAGATAATTAATTGAATTTTGAGCACTTTACCAAGTACATGTTCTTGCTTTTCTATTAGATCTCTCTCTCTCTCTCTCTCTCTCTCTCTCTCT
>WIPJ01001868.1:399710-413083 GCA_018155075.1 Cassiopea andromeda
TCTCTCTCTCTCTCTCTATCTCTAGGAGCCATATCCTTGGACGTAGGCGATCATATCATGCCACAATTTTCTGTCCATTGTTCTCTCTATCAGCTCTACTTCTTGATGTTTCACTCCTCTTTCTTGCAGCCATCCCTTCCATTAGATAACACCCTAATCTTAACTTCTTCCATTTGCTATTAATCAACAGTTAATTTTCAAGATATTGTAATTTTCTGCAATCTTCTAAGTGTATATCTCATTTTGGCTGTTTTCAGTTGCTAGTAATTAGTAGCCAATTTCAAGAGATTTGATGTTTGGGCCATTCCCAAGTTTACAGTCTTGCCTACCTTACATAAGATTATCTAGTTTTCTCAAGGCACATGGCTGGTGACTAGTTTACCATGAGTATAGTGTAACCTTTCATCCAGAAAATTCTCTAATTTTTACCTTATTATCAGTATTCGTTATCTTACAGAAAATTCCCTAATTTTGACTGTTCATTTGCTAGTGATAATAAGTCAACGCTAAAATAATTCAATTTTGAGGAATTTGCTAAGTGTATAGTCTTGGTTCCTTTCCACAGCATGCCCTATTTTGGCTGTGTTAATTTGCTAATGATAATACTTTATAATTAATTCCATTTTGGGCAATTTGCTAAGTGTATAGACTTCATTTTCTTTAAGAAAATGCCCTAACTTTGACTGTGTTTATTTGCTAATGGTTGTAAGTCAACGTTAAAAATAGTTCAATTTTGAAGAATTTGCCAAGTGTGCTGTGGTTAGTTTCCTTCCAAAGCATTCCCTATTTTGGCTGTGTTAGTTTTTCTGATGATAATAAGCCAGCGGTAAAAATAGTTCAATTTAGAGGAATTTGCACAGACTTCGTTTTCTGACAGAGAAGTCCCTAATGTTGACTGTGTTCATTTGCTAATCATAATAAGTCAAATTTAAAAATAGTTCAGTTTTAAGCAAGTCGTCAAGTGTATGGTCTTGGCTTCGTTCCAAAACATTCCCCGAATTTTGGCTGTGTTTATTTGCGAGTGATAATTAGTCAACAGTAAAAATAATTCAATTTAGAGGAATTTGCCAAGCGCATAGACTTCGTTTTCCTCGAAAAAATTCCCTAATTTTGACTCTGTTCTATTACCAATGATAATAAATCAACTTTAAAAATAGTTCAACTTTGAACAATTTACCAAGTATATAGTTTTGGCTTCCTTCCAAAGCATTCCCTAAATTTGGCCATGCTCATTTGATAATGAGTATAAGCCAACTTTAAAAATCGTTAAATTTTGGCAATTTGCTAAATGCTGGCAATCTGCCTACTTTTCTTCCAGAAACTTCTAATTGTCTGTTTTCCTCGTGCTAAGTAAATAACAGTTAACTGTTTAGAAGTTAAGTGTTGGGCAACCTCCTCTCTGTACTACATTTGGCTAGTTTGTCTGCCAGTAATTTTCAGGAACTTTAATAGTAATCTTCAAGACAGTTCAATTTTTGGCAACTACCCAAGTGTAAAATCTTAGTTTCCTTCCAAAACATTTCCTAATCTTGACTGTGTTAATTTGCATATGATAATAATTCAACTTTGAAAATGTTTAAATTCTTGGAAATTTGCCAGATGTATAGTCTTGCATTTCTTCCAGAAAACCCTCCCATTTTGGCTTTGTTCATTTATTAATAATTTTAGGATATTTTGAGGATAATTTGATAATGGGAAATTTTCCAAGTGTACACTCTATTTTTTCCAGAAACTCCTCTAATTTTTTCTTGTTTTCTATTGCAAATAATTATCTTCTAGATAATGAAATTTTGGGAAATTCCCCATGAAAATAATATTGCCTTTTGTGTAGAAAATTGCCTAATTTTTGCTGCTTTCAAGAGCTAATAGGTGTCAAATAATTTCAAAATAGCAAAAAAGTTTTCGAAGTGTAGTCTTGCTTTTCTTCAAGAGAATTCCTTAATATTGGCTGTGTTCGCTTGATAATAATTTAAGTCATTTCAAGATAGTTAAAAATTGTAAGTATGTAGTCTTGTTTTCTTCCAGAAACCCCTCTAATTCTGTGCTTCCTTTTATTACTAATTAACAGTTAACTTTCAAGAAAGTTGAATTTTCGCCAACTTTCTCGATGTATGGGCTTAGTTATCATCCAAAAATTTTCTAATTTTGGCTATTTTCAATTGTTAATACTTAACAGCTAACCATGAAGATAGTGATATGTTGGATAATTTGACAACTGCATATTCTTGAATTTGTTTCAGATTATTCCCAAATTTTGACTGTTTTCATTTATTGGCAATTATCTGTTTCTCTACAAGGTAGTTGAATGTTGGGCAATTTTCCAAGTCAATAGTCTTGCCTTTCTTTCAGAAAATCCCCTACTTTCGGCTGCTTCACATTTCCCAACAATTAACATCATTTTCAAGATAGTTGAACTTTGGAAATTGCCCTATTGTATAGCTTAGCTGCTCTTCTAGAAAAATTCCCAAATTGTGGCTGCTTACTTCTCCCAGTAACAGTTAACTATAACAATAGTCGAATTCTGGGGAATTCTAAAGTGCATAGCCTTGTTTATCTTCCACAAATTCTGTAATTGCTCTTTGTGTATATTTTCCAGTAAAGGTAAAGGTAGTCCAGTACATTTTGGTACGTAGGGAGTGCCTGTTAGAGAGGACACTTAGCCGAGCCATCGGCATGTGAGGTAGGGTGGCCAGTTCCTTTCCTCGCCGCATTTATCTCCACAGTGTTCCCACTGGGTACCCATTTGCTGCTGGGCGAACAGTAAGCGAGCGTTCAATCAGGGCATCGAGTCGGGCTCGGGCCGTAAACCTTCCGCATGAGAGGCTTGCGCTCTAACCACTATGCTACCTCATTCATGTTTGCTAGTTACTAATAGCTAATTTCATGACGAACGTCTTTTTCTATAAAAGAAACCTGGTTATAGGCCTAGTACTAAAGGTTCCTTAATTTTTGGCCATATTTTAGTTTCAAAAGTTTCTTAAAAGTTTCCTTATTTAACAAACTAATTTGTTCTCATCATTAACATCAATAAAGAAAGCTAAAACATTATATTACAAGACAATGTGCCCCCATAGCCATAAAAGAAACTGGGCCACTGAGTAATGGCTAAGGGTGGTACCTACATTCTAACAGCATTTTATACAAGCTTTTTATTTTATAAGAAACCACTGTATAAGGTACCTACATGTAGACAGCTAAAATATTTAAGGAACTTATACTACTAATGGAGAAGAGTCCAAGGGACTTTTTAATTTCAAAAATTTTTTAACTGCAAATAACCAAGAATTAGGAACCCGGTTCCATTGGCAACTTACATAGATACATTTATGAGACTTCTTTCCTACCTTATTTGTGCTTTCAACCTAGGGTTCCAGCTAAATTAAAGGTAAAATTCCGAATTTAATTATTCCTTGTGTCTGCCACATTCTTCCGGTCAAATGGTTGCAGCCGCTGAAGGGAGTGGTCATTAAAAGGGCGTGCATCTCCTGCCCTATTGGAGAGAGCTGTTCCCGTTGTCCTGGTTTGCTTCCGGCAGGCTTGATTACCTACCGAAGTTCTGAACCTCACTGGAAGCTAAGGACAAGACTTTGAAATGGCCTGATAACTTTTAATTTCGGTGCGACAAGATTGTGATATAGAACGAAACTGCATACCATCAATCTGCTTTCCGCACTGCAATCTAGCATTCTACTGACTCTTCTTTTGTGGTTAATCGGAAACTACAGTGACGTTTGAGTACAACAGTGAGACCACTATACACCCCCACGGTCAGTGCCGTGGCCACTGGGGGTATGGCGGGAGGCAAATGTCCCCCACTTCTTGCTAAGATGGTGCTCGGAATTTCTTTAAGATCGATTGAGGAGGGAGAAGGGTAGGTAGTATCAAGTCTTCAGAGAAGCAGAGGGCGTGGCCACAAAATTTTCACTTATGCCTCCACTTTTGCAACCCTGGCCACACCCCTGCACATGGTATCACATGCACGATGAGGATACAGAAAGCTTTGAGAATATATTGAAAACAGGAAATCAGAACTAAATACAAAGGAGTAAATAAAATATCATTCAACTAGACTTAGATAAGAAAATTATTGGGAAAAGTCAATAACAGAATCTAGCACAAAATTGAGATTCACTTCACGGCTTTTCGATTTAATAACAACGAAGTTCATTAGATACAAATGAATATAAGTAATAAACAAGAATTGATTATCAATATTAGCATACATATAATCAATTAAAAACATTTGTGCAAGTAGATATCCGATAATACAACAGTCGGTGCGAGAGATGAATACTATGAAAAGGGTATGCAAAATACAGTAAGAAGTAACAACATTTTCAAACGCTCTAGATCTTCTGGCAGATAACTATCGATAGAATATTGTCAAGGGTATTTGGGAGCGGTTTTCAAGCGAAAATCCGTCCTGAGAGCGTTGCTAACAGCTACAACTATCAGAAGAGGTTTTTCAAAAAAATCTGGTGGGAGGAGTGAGGTACAAAATTTGCTGAATATTTTAGAAGTAGTCGAGTATTTGTTGGCATATGTGTTTTTCATAAGTAAAAAGCTTACAAGAGAATTGAGGGTCTGGCAAGAAATGGTTTTCTAATTAAAACACATTTAGTCTTTGGTCTACTAATTTTGACCAGGTTGGAAGATATGTTTTCCCTACGAGTAGCTGCGAGTGGCTTGACGTGGAAAGGTGCGAGCAGCGAGCAGATCCAAAATCACGTGCGAGCTGCGACAAGTGCTGCGACAAAATCAGCTGCGAGCTGCAAGCTAAACATGAAGGCAATGCGATACTTGTAAAGTGTCTCTGCGGTGATACGTACAACGATCAACTGAAAGTTAAGCCCAAGGCAGTATTGCAGGGGGGCCTGGGGGTGTCATATCTCCCATGGCAAAGAGTTACGGTAAATCTTGCCTTCCATCAGCATGTCGCATGTTCCCTTGGGAGGTAGCTTGTAGGCACAAAGTACAGCCTGTGTAAAATTATTCGATATGCCAAAAAGGTATCTTACACACTTTCGGTATTATAAGTAGCAGCTTAGGAAAGTTTCAGCAGCAGATACTACGAGTTTTCTTTCGCAACTCGTCGTCTGAGGTGCAGTGACAGACTGGGTTTGTGCGGTGGTAAAAAGCTTAAATATGCAGTGATTTACATTTGTAAGGTAGAAGATTTAATTGTTTGAAATCAAGAATCTTCAGTTCTTATCTATTTCTTCCTTTCGAAACAACATGAATGAAGATGAAGTGAATTTATAAATCGCTTCCCACTACTGTCTTGCATTTAGAGATCGAAATCATTACATTTTCATGTCTTTGCTAACACCCTTGTGGCGCTAAAAATGACGTTTACCATGCTTATAGCCAAAGTAAAGGGCGTGGCTACTAAAACAACTTTCTTGGGGGCTCCCCCAGACGCCCTTCCTTCTCCTTCTTCCATCATGCTAAATATCAACGTGCATTTGACTCAAGGATTTCCCTTCCTAACAGCCCTGTTTGAAGCACATGAAATCAAATAGAGAAACTGCAATATATATATACCAAAGTGTGAATCACTCTTTTGAAAAAGTGTACAAGAAGAACGAGTGTATCATAGGAGCCTCTTATTAGGGCAAAAAGAAATGCTATCGCAGAGAAATGGCGCGAATCGCGCAGAAAATTTTCTGAGGCGAGTAGGGTTCATATTTGACGCGGTTGGGAAAGTTCACATCGCTATGTAGCAGCGAGTGAGTACAATTTTTCCAACCTGGAGCTAGGGGTGGGGGCACTTTGCCCTCTTGCCATCTTTAATATCTGCTATAAAGAACAAATACTGCTACTACTTCAACAGACTTTGTGTTTTTTGCCCATATATCCCGAAGTTTCTTCTCTTTAGGAAAATAAAATAACAATAATAAGTTCTTCAAAGTCAGCACAGATTTTATAAAATGGAAAATTTTTTCACGCTTCCATCTTCCTACACACCTCTTATTCATAATACAGAGGAATTAGCTTGCAGAAGTTCTAGAGTGCTTCCAAAAGCCGCTGATGTAAAATTGCAAGTGACAACTGCACACCGTAAATTCTCTATTCTGCCACCCCGGGGAACTTATTGATTTCAAGCACTCTAGTGGGATGGCTTATTGGAGAGAAGAGCCAATAAAAGAGGGGAGCTAAATTATTTTAATAATAATATCATATTATTTAGTTTATATATCATTAGGTACCAAGATTCATACACATGAAGCTCAAAGCAAAACAACCAAATCGCAAAACTGTGTAGTAACAGTTGATATAGGACTTTTTTTATTTGCAGTAAGTCAATGAACGACTTTGATTCTTGATAGTTTGAGAACTGTTATCCACGGATCGTGATCTAGGTCACTTTACTTACTTCTATGAATCTTACATACGCTTGGTGCTATTCAATATTTCTAGGAGGGGAACGGCTGAATAAATTTCTTTGTCCAGAAAGGGGGGCTTATTGGAAAGGGGGCTTTCTTGAGAGGGGGAGCTAAAAAGAGAATTTACGGTGCTCAGAGGAGGAGCAAGATATCAAGGGAAATATGGGTTGGATAGGAATAAATTTTTTTTTGCAATTTTACTGCATATCATGATATTTCCTTTTCTAGTGTAACAACTTCCAACAAGTTGTAACCTATTCATAAATTTGTATCAGCCAAGTTCAGGTAGGATTTAATTATCATGCCACTAAGAAATCTATGAAACAATCTCCTAGATGGATACAGTCAAAAACAAAAACACACCCTTCACCTCGAGTTTGGGCAGCTTTTAATAATAACAACAATAGCTACAACAGTGAACAGAATACTTAACATAACAGTTAAAAGGACAACAAAATTGTATTTTGAATTAACTAGTCTGAGTACAATTGAAACAGTTTGTCTCCATTACTAACCCTATAGCTTCCTTCTGCTACACACGCCATACATCACATCTCTACGCACGATTGTTATTACCCGTTTCTCCTCCGACAGAGGTGGTGGTGATGCGCATTTCCATTGGGCCCACGTGACTGGATGCGTGGTTAACAACAACCCCCTTGGCTTCAAAATCGAGGGCTGGAACCTAAACGATATAGATTAGTTTGCAATTGAATGAAATGGGAAAAATAGCTAGAAAAGTAAAATAGTTATCGTAGAAGCTCTGCTAAGCCCCCGGGGAGGCACAAATTTAAGAAGCATTCCTCCAGCTCACAGCTGTGGAGTCGTCACTTTTTCTGAGCTATGCACAAGAGTAACTATAGAATAAAACTACAATGAATGAGACAGAAAATTTACGAAAATGAAACAATCAAAATACTGCTCCTAACAATGGTGTCAGTTATAGCCACCTTTATAGGCGACCAATGACCGTTATAGGGCTAATAAGCAGAGATGTGCCGAGACACCAGCTGGGGGGGGGCGTTCTGACCAATTGACCAACTATTGTTACTAAAAAAAGTCACAGAATATACTTTGGCTAACCCTCTTGGCTGCCTGGCTAACTTTTGACCACCTTTCTTGCACATTTTAAAATACTGGGGGGGCGCGACGCCCCCTCCACGCCCCTCTCATCGGCACATCCCTGCTCATAAGAAGGAGAGGGTGGTGCATCAAGAAGAGTACATGAATTTTTTAAAAGAAACAAACTTTCTGCCTTCAGCATGAACGTTTTTTAATATTTTTCCAACCCAACCTTAATTTTTTCTGAAATTGAAAGACGCCAAATGACAATAACAACTCAGATTAGGCAATTGTGACGCAAGAGAAAGGATGCTCAGGTTTTCTGAGGCATGTAATGGATGTTCATTCTATTTTCTTGCTAGCTTGATCAAGAATTCACTTGTAAAAACAGTTTTTGTAAATCATTATTTGAACCTCAGCTTGTCTATGTTTCTTACATGTTTCTTAATTTTTGCCTAATTTCAGCCTAATGTTTCTTGTAGACGTTGCTAATTTTCAATCTCGTTGGCATGCGAGAGAAGTATGGAGATATGATTTTTCCTTCTGTAAGCCATTTATTCCTTTTTGCAGCACCAGCCCAACAACTCTGCCTGACATGTAGCTAAATTTCGGATTAATTTCTGTCTCCCTTAGAGGCCAGTCATTATTAATCCAGAGTAGGGACCAGTCATTATTAATCCAGAGTAGGGACCGGAAGATATTTAGAGGTGTCATCGAAAATGTTTGGGCTTCAATGGGGGGTCACTAAAAACAAAGTCACAACATGGGGGGCAGTAAAAGTAGCCTGAAATGTACTCAATAATATGTCACATCCGTCAAACTGTTTTGTACATTTTCTGCAACATTCTTCGGCTATATAAGATATAAGCTATATGTCACTGTCACTATCATCATTATCATTATATATTTACAACTGAATGTAGATAATTATAGATGGACCACATACAATACTGCTGAACTCTGAGTAGTCGCTCAGGAACATGGTTGTAAGTTTCACAAAACAGGACAGGGGACATGAAAAATTAAAGCTGCAAAATGTAAGGGTCATTAAGATTATCAGAGGAGAACATGAGGGGCAATAAAAAGCTTTGAAGCCGATGAAAATATCTTCTGACTCCATACTACACCTTAATTTTGTTCAATTTTGTTCCTAAGCAACTCATTTTCAAAGTGGATGTCATTGTCAAAGTGGATGTACTTTCATTCACAATTCTATAAAAACCATCGTATTGTTTTTGGTAAAAATAAAGACGTTCTTACCTCCCAAAAGTCTTCGTCATCAAACCATTGGTCCTCGCTTGGGTTGTCAAGGAGGGAAACAATAAATCCTGAAACAAATAACATTCACGGTAATCGAGAAAGGTTGAAGAAAACAAAAAACACACACACAAGAGACAGTGCGAAACCAAACGCCAAACATCCTGCCACTATCGTAAACAGCAAATTCCCAAACAATCTGTTAAGAAAACAAGATTTGAAGAGTTTTTTTCATTCTGCCGCCAGAGTACTGGCAGGAGAATGATCTTCGTAATCGAGAGGCCATTAAATAGCATAAATTGAGTTCTATAAGTGGCCTGGGCCCTAGAAAACCAGAAGGGTACAGCTCTATATAACTCTGACATAAAACGACAAATTATAAACAGCAATACCCCAATTCCTCGAAGAAGTCTCCGGGGGTTTATTTGCAAAAATGAATTTCTGGGTAGGGGCTTATTCGAGGGGGGCTTATTTCAGAGCTTCACATTTCCCTCAAAGGTTGACATTAAAAATTACATAATTTTCTCAATCAACTAAATTGAAATATTGTAAAGTTGCGTTCATTAACACCACTAAAGTCGCGTTTCCTTTTGCTTTATGCTTTCTAGTTAAAGCAAGTAATACACTCTATAGCTGTTGTACTGTGGGGCTTCTTGAAGCAAGGCATTATTCTAAAATTTATGCTTCCCCCGAATAAGGCCCAATGGGGGCTTATTTCCAAAAATATACTCTTTAGGTGGGAGCGCTTATTGGAGGGGGGGATTTTTCAAAGGTGGGAGCTGATTCGAGGATTTATGGTACTAACATTCTGATCAGGCAGGTGCACGTGCTATTCAAAGAGCAAAACGACTTTCATTGAGGAGAGAGAAAGGGGGAAAAGCAAAGAAGCTTGGGGGTCCATGTAGCTTTTAATATGCAAATAGTGTACCTGTTATTAATCCGCCAACAATGGACATTGCCAAAGTAACGACGACTGCCAAAAATTGATAACCGGCTTGGTTTGACTTTGAACGATTATCACCAGTCTTGAGACGGGCTGGCCAAATAGCATATAAACTACACAATGATAAGAAGTAGATGTCAGAAAAAAAAGAATTGACATGACAGGGAGAACATACTACAGGTTTGGCTTACTATTAAGCAACTGATTGATACAGAAACAACAAAGATTGTCTATAAGGCTCTTCATATTGAAACACCAGAATATGTAAAAGAATTAATTCATAGGCTGTCTGGTACACCAAATAGGGAGTGACGTAACTCAAAAACAGATCTTCATATTCCCCCTTTACGAACTTCCTCAAGACAAAAAGCTTTGCCTACAGGGAAATATACATTTGGAACGACCTTTCAAACGAAACAAAACCAATTAAATTGTTCTCTACCTTTAAAGAAAAATCGAAAGTCTGAAAAAAGTTATAATAGCCACTTTGATTTTCCATTTTTCCCCACGTATCTAGTTTAATTTATTCTGTTTTCTTTTCGCTTTTGATGTAATTAGCTTTGTCATGTAATTAGTGTAAAACAGAGCAGGTCTATAAATCAATTCTTTTTGCAATCTCCACCTTGCATAAATAATTTTTAAATGAAATAAAAATGAAATGGAAAGTTACTGAAACAGCCTGGCCTAACAAGAGCATTTCTTGGGTCCGGACCAAATGACAAAATGGGCCCATAACGATGTCATCACAAAATACTAACACCAGAGATCACAGAACTTCATCAGCCTTTGGCACCTATCGGTTTTTGGGCAATCTATGCCCTGCCCCTTGAAAAGACTGATGGTGCACTAGCAGGGGCGGATCCAGGGGGCCTAGGGCCACGGCCCCCATAAACGGCATTATTCCCTACCTATAGCAAACAATAGTGATAAGGAACATCTCATATGAAAAAGAAAATAAAGGCCCCCAAAGTCCAGCTCTGGATCCACCCCCCTGTGCGCTAATGATGAACCATTAGCAAAAAAACGGGTGAATCAAAAATTATTTTTAAAATTGCTTGTAGAAAGAAAAGGCAAGAAAAATTGTCTGGAATGAAATATTGAGGGAAAAAATTGGTTTTCCATTTTAGGAAATTCTAGAATTTTCCAGAGCAAAAATCCAAAACTTCTCCAAAAAGTGATCTTGAAAAACCTCCCTTTTCCATTATTTTCCAGGTCCTAGACAATGGTATTATCAAGTTACATAACTTTCCAAAACACTCCAAAACCTCTACGAACCTTTGAAATTGCTTGTCCATCTTAATAGTACAACCCCCGGTAGTTTGCTAATGGTATAGATAAAATAAATGTTTTAATACAGTCTCAGGTATACTGATGGAAAAACATGACGTGAAAACACCCCAGAACTGTGCTTTCGAATTTCAGGCTCTCCTTGAATTTAAATCCTCAAAACATGAATCCACTCAAACGAACAGCAATATGCATAAGCTAGTGCTTGATATCAACTGTTCTGATTTCTTGAAAAAGGAGGTGTACTCACTCAGCGCCATAATCACTTTCATCAGCAACTGCAGAAGCAATGGTAGCGAGGATCCCGGAGAATATTGCGGGAAGTCCATGGAGATTGTGGACACCACATGTGTCATGCAAATTGATTGACCTCAACAAAAACGGCTATGCACAAATGGAGAAATGAACTTTAGTTTTTCTATGCATGATAATACTCCAGCAATTTCATATGGAGTAAAAACGTATACCTTTACTAGAAACCAAAATAAAACACTCGGGAAACTAACCTATCTTTCTCTACATTTTAGCAGGGCCGCCAAGGGGACGCAGGGAAGGCAATCGCCTCTGGGCCTCAACATCCAAGGGGCCTCATAACACCCAATGCTTCAAGGTCTGGGAGGCCCTATAAAGTAAACCAGCAGTAATTTTCCGAAGTTAATCAAAAGACCATATAACAATCTTCTGCTCGCTTAGCTCGCAGGGGGCCACGTCTTTCTCTTTTTCCCGGGGCTTCTGAATACCTATGGCGGCCCTGCATGCTAGCAAACGAGAAGGAGCGCATATGTATATCAAGAATACCATTAAATCTAAGAAATTTTGCAACAGTCGCAGGAGAGGTGAAAGAAATGAAGGGTCATATCAAGAAGAACACATTTTTATCATATAAGGAGATATTGTTTGATAGTGATGCAAAACGTGCAAGCAGTGATGGCGCTAGCAGGGGGCTTGGGGGCGCCCAAAATTTTACCGAGCCCCCATCGGCAACAAAATTTTTATGCACTATCGGCACTTTCATAGTATTTGAGACCTGTTTTTTTCAGCCAATGCTAAAGGTTTTGTCCGTTAATACTTTATAATTCTTTGACACTGCTCACTGTCGGCACTCTGACTGCACTAGCTTCCCCCACCCCCAGCATTTAATCTCTGGAGCCATTACTGCCTGCAAGCAATAGCAATTTGCAAGAAATACCGTAGAAGAAACCCTATTAAGGCCCCTCGCTAACAGGCCCCCACTTTCAAGCAAAAATTGCAATTAAGCCCCCCTCTCCATTAAGACTCCTCTCTCAAAAAAGCAATTGATTGAACAGTTTCTTGACGCACGGAGACAATTCCCGAAATAAGATTAAGCGCATTGATAGATGGACTTAGTTAGAGAATACTGATACATTCTACGGAATCTAAGAGGAAAACGCTTCTCTAGAAGAGGTCCCAACACTATCAATTAACTCTGACGATTGTGATATGTATATCAAGAATTTCATTAAATCTAAGAAATTTTTGTATCAATCGCAGGAGAACTGATGAGGGCATTATAGTTGAGTAATGCTAATGAACCGTTAAAGTCGTTAGCAAAGATTTTTCCATAGATATACTGCAGAAAAAGCGCATATGAACAGTTTTATAAAGTGTCTACATTCAGCCAGTAATAAGCCCCTCTCTATTAATTCCCCCTCTCTAGGAATGCAAAAATTATATTCCCCTGGGGCTAAATAGAGGTTTTGCGGTAAGGATTTAAAACAAAAATCTGACCATATATGAAAGATATATACCTGTATGTATTGATATCCTAATGTGCTAATGATACCAGCCAGTGTACCAACGAGCATTGCACCCCATGGATGAATGATGAGATTGGCTGCCGCTCCAACTGCCACGCCTCCAGCAAGAGTTGCATTTTGAACGTGGACCTTTAGTCATACATAAACATGATACAATCATATGTACATATGCATTCGTATCAATTTGAACAAAATACATTCATGAATACTGATGAAGCGAAAGCGCATGGTTAAAAGCGCTCTGTGTTGTGAAGGGCCGCAGCGGAGGACTAAAAGGGGGCACTGGGCTCTTGTTTCGGGGACTTCCGTTGCACCTTCTCAGCATACTCTTCGTATTTAGTATGCATGCGTTGCATCTTATTCAGAAGTTGTTGTTGTGATTGCAGAGTTGAGTGTAATATTTAAATTTACCTAAGCGTTCATTCAGGGTTGAATATAGTAGGAAAGTTACATCAAAAATTCACATGAAGTCCTTTCTGATCTCAACCTCGCCCAGTTAACATACGCTGAAATTTTCCATTAAAGTCTATTTACTAGTTGGAAAACTCCGAAAGAGTTTAAGCTTATGAATGTGTGTATATATATACATATATATACATATATATATATATATATATATATATATATATATATATATATATATATATATATATATATATA
>WIPJ01001868.1:413256-453018 GCA_018155075.1 Cassiopea andromeda
TATATATATATATATTTATATATATATATATATATATATATATATATATATACATATATATATAAAGATAAGGATATGTAGCACAAAACACACATACACATACACATTTTATGTTTTACAATGCTAAATCCTTACCATATTCAGCTTTCTATTTGGGTCTACCATTGAAGAAACAACAAAAGCTGAGACACAACAAGCAGCAAGCGAGATGTAGGTGTTGATGAATGCACGAGACTGCATCAGTCCAGGACCAAGCAGAACACCATTGAAACTTGGCCAATACATCCATAAGAACACAGTACCTGAACAACAAGAACACTCCGATTAGAGAAAGCTATGTATCAAGACTTCTCACTGTTAGGGAACAATAAGTGAGGATAAGAAGGAACAGGATGGAAGCAAATGAAAAATGGCCCCAAAATTGTGCCCCCTAGTGAAACATGCAAAGAATATTTGAAGCCCTGGTCTGAAGAATTACAATACCCTATTGCCCCAGCTACGCAAATAGGATTGAATGCAAATGTTATAAACACTACAAGTGGGAATAAAAGTTAGATACTCTCCCAGATACCTACCACCCAGCCACTTGTAGTATCTTGTAAAAGGCCCTTCTACGCAATCAGTTTTTTCATACACATCTCTTCATCATTATTTCATACCCCAACTTGAAAGCTATTATAAAATTCATGCCATGGTACCACCAACAAAACGCCAGATCCCAGCTCAGTCTTCTCCGTCCCAGTCTCCCCCATACGTAATGATTACTCACGTGATAAAACACGAATCTTCATAGAAGTCGTTTGTTAAATCAGTTGACTCACATATGCACACTTGGTCTTTCATAATGATGGAAATTACACAAAAATTGACGAAAGATACAAGTAAAGCTCTATAAGGAATGCTGGATTCCTAGATTCCAGGAAGAGCTATCATGAGCAACTAGCTCTCAGCTCTACACGGAACGTTAGATCCTTAGGTTTTCGAAAACTCTTGTGCAATCTTGATACTAGATTGACGGTCACATTCAAAAATTCGATTAGATCAGATTGGGCATAACATTAGAACAACTTAAACTAGCTGCAGGGAAGCGAAGAGAGATTTATGGCTAGATTAACAAACAGAGAGATCGAGGTAGCTAGGAGGTGCATAGGAAGCTATGAAGGCAGGTAGGTATGTAGAAAGGAAAATAGGCCAAATGACTATAACTGCATTGATTCAAATCACAGATAGGTCCTTGTTATCAGAAGTAATCAAGGCGCCAAAGGTGCTTCAAAGCTAAGTAATAGTGCGCATTACAGGGCATTTGAGAATTGGTACACAATGTAGGAAATCTATTTATGCATATCAAAGCCTCTAATAATCATTCAGACATTAAATTAATTGCAGGGCAGTAATTGCATTAATATGAGCATAGAGCCAGGAGAGTGCTTGCGCAAGAAAGACAAGCCTTTTATCACTCATGGAATAAAAGAACTGAAAAGAAATGCTAAGTCCAATTTGTGTAAATGTCATGATAACAAAAGCATTTCCCAATTTCAAAGGTGGATGATTGAAGGAATAAAGCGGTACATATTGCAAATTGGATATACAGAGTGGTTTACGGAGCACCCTTATTTGCATTGTAGAGATTTGATGCCAGCAGACATATTTGTTATGCTCTTCATCAAAATAGAAAGAACTAGAACGTGGCACCACCTATCCTCCTGAATATCTTCATTCATTTATTTATAACGTGAAATATTTTCTTTCCTACTGTATTAACGTGTAGCTTAGAGAAGCTCAAAAAGGTACTAGTCATATATCTTTCCTTCAGTATGTAATCCACCTTGTCCCAAAACGTTTACGGAAAATAGCATGCATTTTGATCCTACACATCAAGGCAACAATGAAGGAGCATGTCATACTGCTGTGGCAGTACATACTCTTCACAAATACAAAAAAATTGTAACTAGAGTTACTATTAGCAAATAACATGTTTTAAAGCTGAAGACTTGTACTAGCGATAGAGAAAGACATCAATAAACTTTAGCTGCGGTCTGATAAGAAAACTTATGCGAGGCAAGTTCGAACACCTTTTTTGAATCTGAGGTTCGACAGTTTTGCGTAGATTTTTGTCTAAACAAGAATAAAAATTGACCTACCGATCATGGAGAACAAATCAGAGTTAACATTGGACGCCTCCTTTGCATTTTCTCCATCTCTCAGCTCGTCTTTTCTGAGAGCAAATGCAACTGCTAAGCCAAAATATGCGCCGAACATGTGGATGATCATTGAGCCACCAATATCTGTCACCTTTAAGTAGTGGACTAACAACATTTCATTGACACCGTAGAACACAGTTTCAACAATGGCGATGACGACAAGTTGAAAGCGACTGGTTTTACCCAGCACTGCACCAAAGGTAATGAGAACCGTACCAGCATTGAAGTCTGCCGTTATCAAACTAGAAAATGATCAATAAATGGCAAAAGTTACAATTTTGCTTTGCTTTTGCAAGCTAAAATAAACTGTTACCAATCAACTCTAGCCTTTGACCTCCAGGTCAAAGAACTTTTCAGCCAGATGGCCGCATTAGCTACAAAAAAGCAGGTGGGGAGGAGGGCCGAGTACACAATCAATGTCTACACAAAAACGAATCAAAACAGGGATGTAATGTAGATTATGTATTAATATTTATATTTATATTAATACTAAACTTTATATTCCCTATACTTTACTTTTTTTCGATAGTGTAAATTGTTTTTGCTTTCATACCAAGTCCGTCAAATGCATGCTACCTAATTATAGCGAGATTTTTATATGTATTCTGATATATTATATCATTATCAGAAGTTTAAAATTCTGTAAACAAATAGATCTGCACGGGCCTGATGAGAAGGCCCTGCGGGCAACATCTGGCCCACGGGCAGTAGATTGGAGACCATTTCGTAACTACTTGATGGTTTGACTACTTCATTCACTTATCTATTTGTAGATTGACTAATTAACTTCAAATTAAATTCAAGCTTTTGGCAAATAGAGTAGGCATCGATATAATACATTACAGCTATAACAGCAGCAAATTTCACTAAAACACAGTAATAAGGAACAGGCACTCTTTTTTCCTTGTCTACAAAAAGACGGGAGCAAACCAGTGAGGAGGCCAACATGAATACTCCACCCATCCCGGATAGCTGCAAATTGGAAACATTACACGTTCCTTTTTCTTCAGCCTGGGCGTTTCTTAACATTTCATCAAACCCAGCTTTAAATGCTTCTTAAATTTAAAGACTTCCAATGACAAAAACAATCCAGATTAGGCAATTGTAGTATAAGAAAAAGAATGCTCAGGCTTTGTGAGGCATGTAATGGGTGCTCATTCTATTTTCTTTCTAGTTTGATAAAATCTTTACTAGTAAAAACAATTTTTGAAAGTTATCATTTGAATCTCAGCCTGCCCGTACTTCTTAAATTTTTCGTACCTTTGCCTAACTTCAGTCTCATGTTTCTTAAAGACACCTCTCTTATAAAAAAACGTGTATGTTATAATCTCTAATCTAACTAATTGCTACAATAGCAATTCCAACATCCAGACTTACTTCGTAACACTCAGCTTAACTTTCCCTGGGCTGTCTGCTTTATTGGCCGCATTTGCAAGCCATGATGTCAAAACCATGCTCCACTGGATTGTAACTGCAGAGATCAGCAGATTGTAGCCGACAGCACTATAGCCATATTTCTTAAGGAAGGTCATCAAAAACCCAAAGCCAATAAATATCATGACATTCACATCTTGAAACACTGAAAACAAATATGAATAGAACATGAATCTAGATTGCTAACCAAGAATATGGGCTGATTTTTCATACAATTTTTAAGGATATTGATGAAAATCAAATAAATATTTATTTACATTAAATACAGTAACGCCAACTGCCAAAGCTTACCAATATTTGTGCGATATGTAAATAAAACTGTTTCTTATTGCAATTAGCAGGCATATAAGTGTGTGAGCTTTTTCATATTGAAATAACATGAAGTAGCGTTGAGAGGGCCTTCAGAGCGCCCTAGGTCATAGCAATTAGGTAAAGCCTTTAAAATGTGCATGAAGTTGTCTGATGTCACTCATACTGTCCATCTACAAACCCGCAGTTTTGTGCACATTTTGCTTGGCACTGCCGAATCTGCTCAACCTACGATTAGGTTTCTTATAAAATTTCAGTGGAATAGAGAGTAGAGAAGTTAAATAGACTAGTTATTGAAAGACACTCAAAGCTATAAATCTCTGGAGAAGATTGCAAAAGCAATTATGAGAATAAAAATCTAGGAAATCCCCTAATCAATTTACAAACTCTTCAAGTATATCTATAAAATCCCAAAATCAGTATATGAAATCCTAAAGTCAATTTATGAAGTCTCAAAGTCAATCTATGAAATCACCGTTTTAATCTATGACATCTCCATGTTAATCTATGACAGCTTCTGTCAATCTATGAAATTTCCAAATCAATCTATATCCACAAATTGCTTGCTAAGGAAGTCATTGATTTATTCAGATTCTTGATCCCGCAACAGCGGCGTAGCCCGACCCCCTTCATTCTTCTTTTTTCTTTTATTGAGTATAAAAAACAAATAAATACACGTTTTAATGAACTACGTGCCGGTCACAGCGGCAAAGGACATATTAGTCAGCGAGTTACCACCAAAGTACCTTCATTCCTTCCTTCTTCATAGCAGATGGTACTTTAACGCTGGTTATGACAAGAGACTATGTCCCACTACCCCCTATTTATTCCCTAGTTACCCCCTTTTCACCTCTCTTTCCGTGGTCCCACCCTGTTTTGCTCCCTCCATCCAAAAGAAGCAACCCTGGTTACGTCATTGTCTCACAATGCTTCATAAAAGTACTCGTACTCCATAGAACAGTTGCAACAGCCTTTGCTGTATCTTTACTAATATGTACTCTAGTGCCTCTAATAGACGCCCCCTGTCTATTAATTTATGGAGGATTTTCCTTCCCCCCGTTGCTTACTAACACCTCCTTCTATTAACTTTTACAATCGATCATGATCAGAACACTCAGAAAATTAAAGTACCATTTAATAGAACAATTTACTAGCATGAACCATCTTCTCTTAGCACTCCTTTTCTATTGAAAACTAGCCACCATGAACACCCCATTTCTATTCGCACCCCTTCTATGAAAAATTGGCCGATACGAACACCCCCTTCTATTGCCTCCCCCTTCTACTAGAGACACTAGAGCAGTGCTTCTCAACCTTTTTGATCTAACCGCCCCCCAATTCAACGAATTTTTTTAAAGCGCCCCCTCCTCTCGAAATATACTTTCTTTCATCAGTTTCATAAGTAAATATATTATATCATACCTTCTCAAAACGCCCCCCTAAATTCTCAAAACGCCCCTTTGGGGGCGATATCGCCCCCGTTGAGAATCACCGCACTAGAGTATTCTCCTCACACAAGAAAATTCCCCTATCGAAAAACGCATGTCAACTAGCTACACCAAAAACCCGCACATGAGAACCTTCATAAAAGAAAAACCTACAGTCTGAATGTGTATATTTTGATTTCACATAATTAGAACCTTTTCAGCCTGATATTCTAGCTGGGTTCTTGTTAATTGTCAATTTTTGCTACTGGAAAAAAGACTAGCTTTGCTTGCCAATCAACTCTTTTCATGAATGCTCCAAAAATAGTAAATACACTGTGTGATAGGCAGGTTCAAGCTAATGTTTTTAACTTCAAAGGCTAGGGTGGCTAACGATATTGTCAGTCTTTCAGTTCTGTCTTGTCAACTATCATTTTCCTTGGCATTTTATGGATCCAGTATTAAGAGCCAGCGCTCTGATAGCTGGAATTACGCCCTTACATAAGAACATGGACAGACTCAATTTAAAATTTTCGGTTCTTATGCGTGGGTTTTTAATGTATTTAGAGCTGCATTCACTATCTCAAATTATTATTTCAAATGTGATGTCCTATGCTATTCAACAGAGAAGTTGCATTCGCAATTTCAGTGTTGCATAATGCTTAATCAAAACTTACAGTACACCTTTCATGCAGTTATGAGAGATCTCAACATTTAAATACAACAGACGATATTTTATGTCTGGATTCTATAGCAACGGGGACAATTTGATAGTAGCATTGTTCTCAATATATACAGCTAAAGGCACAGGCAATGCTTTGAAAAGGGAATTGGACCATGGAAACAAGATGGAATGAAGAGATAATGCATTTGAGAAAACAGACAGAACCATTGATGGGTACAAATTAAATTTACATTAGTGAAAAAGCGATAGAAAATCATTCTTGTCAAAAGGAGAAAAAGCACCGATCAATGTTTCGGAGCCAACAGCTGTCAGTCTACATAAATCAGTTCAACGATAGAAGAATTCCATGAACGCATTCTACAATCTCCAAAGACTATGCTATCATAGCGCTAAGTCTATGATTTTAATACGGAGCCTTTTGAATTCATATTAGTCATAAACAATGGTCATGCTTCATAAAAAGTGCGCCATTATCCATGGCAATGTTAATCCAATATGGGTCTACCATAAATCCTGTTCAATCCTTCAGGCGGTAACTAAGGACATCCATGCCAGCACTACCATCTACTGGGTGTAATGCATAAATCGAGAACGAACCAGCTTGAACTTCATGATAAATAAAAGCGTTTATCCGGTGAACTGGGTCCTAATGTGGATTCCAATCGACATATATGTCGCATATTCTATTTGGCAAGTGGTGTGAATAACAGAAAGCAATTTTGTGAAATATGTGCAAACTTATGACAAATATATACAAAAAAACAACTTCAAAGATCATGATTAGATGTGTCATAGTACGTATGTTCTTGCAAGTAAGTGTTCAAAGCTAAACTAAACAATAAATACAATCCATTAGGTCCCAGATCCTAGACTTCTAGATCCCAGTACTTGACAAGTGGGAGTTGCGATACATGACTATACTTTAGGTGAGGAACATCCAAAATACACACTTCCATTACAAAACCACCTTCAACAGCCAAAGAATGCATGAAGAGCCATGGCGAACAGTACTACTCCATTGACAACAAGCATACACCATGAGTCAATGGCACTTTGGATTTAGTAAGCCAATAAGTAATGAAGTAAGCTGAAAAATAGGTAACCGTAGAGTACCCCGTCTAGACTTATTGTTGACATTAATCAAATGACTCATAGTGTAGCGTACATACGGTTATCGCCAACCTTACACCCATTCTTAGATAGTCGTTGAAGCCAAACTATAGTTCTTGCTGAATAAAGTAAGCTAACTTAACATGAGTTTGATTCTTCTTACGTTCCCTTTTCGATTGGTTCTTTTTCATCGGCTGACGGTCAACCAAACAAAGCACTAGAGTTGCGCATAGCATTGCTCTGCCTTGTCTATCTACTACCCAGGCTAAAGTGCAGTTACTCGATAGTTGCAAGGGAACTGATACGCTGCAATAGCAATGTAAGAAGAAGTATGTAGAGACAACAGTTCTAAAAACGCGATATTGAACCTGTGTATTATGGATAAGAAAGATGTAATGCTGATGATCTGAATGCCTTTACTGAAGCAACACGAACAACCTTTTGGCTGAAAACTCCTCCGATCTCTAAGGACCTCAGATATCTAATGACTGCCAACTGAAATGAAATCGTCAGAAAATCTAAATTTCTTTTAAAAGACGCTAAAATGGTGGGAGAGACCTAACTGTAGTCTAGAGTCTAGAGTTGCTATAATGTAATCTAGCGTTGCTAGAATGTAGTCTATATATACTGAAATTGGTTGTACTTTAAGTTAGATAGTTAATGCAATATAAAAATATGCTCATTTATGTTAATTTAGTTATCGATTTAGATTATTTTACATGCTTATATATTTATATATTAAGCTAGATGGAGAAGATCCATATTAATCTTTGCTAAACAAGGCCATTAATAGCCAAACATCAATCAAGGTGCTCGAGCGAACTCGGTACCGCTCGGTACATCACTTAACGTAGTGAAACAATCAGAGGATCTGAAAGGGCCTATACACAAAAGCAAGCCAAGAAGATAAACCAAAATGGCATTTCCCGTACCAAATTCAAACAGCTTCGACAGAAAAACAGTTAGCAAAACCACAAAAGTTTTCGTCTTTATCAGTTAAACCCTTTTGCATCTCACCATCTCGCACTCTTTCATATTTTGAAAAGTTTATTGGTACATTTTTGTCATACACAAAGAAATGCTGTAGTCATGTTGCAGTGACTTACTTACTTCTAATATTACTTAGTAGTTTCCCTTTCAGTCCAAAGGTCATTCCCCCACTCTAGCTTGAAGACAGGGATGTGCTGATGGGGAGCAGGGGCGTCACACCTCCCCCAGTATGTTAAAAATAGCAAGAAAGTTGGATAAAAGTGAGCCATGCCGCAAGAGAAATGATCACAGTATTCTCCGTGATCTTTTCTTTCTGTTTTCTAGTGATAGTACTTGGGTAAATGGTCAAACCGCAATGGAATGGAAAGTACCTTGGTACAACTCTATTTGAAAAGTTCTCAGGGATATTGCAACAGATATTTGGACGCAAAAACGAGAATGAAGCCGAATACCAATTAAAATTACAAAACCACAAGGCTTGGATCTCTTTCACATTCAATGAAGAAATTGTTTGTGTTCTTATTCAATTCACATTAAATGAAATTCTCAATTGCGAAAATCTGATTGGCTGGTTAGTTCTACTTCAGCTCTTGGGAATGGCAAAGTCCACATCAACTGAAACTTTCAATCACCATACATTATTGCACACGTGAAACTATATCAATTGTGGCCCGACTTATGATAGAAATCAGTGGACCGAATTCTATTCAATCGACCCTAAACAGTATATAGAAAGCAAATAATGAAAGCAGTCACATGAACAGGTCATGTGACTTCAAATTGCACTGTGGGACTACGGTGAAACTGTTATGCATCATCAGCCCCATTTTCCATTTATGGTGATGGTCAGCAAGGCACATTTTTATCGGTTGAATGTTGCATATTTCCCAACCAAATAGAATTTGAGATATGACGACGCATCAGAATAATAAAACGGTCTTCATCCTACTGAGAGGGGTCCTAATTTATAAGAAACTACAACATGGGAGATTACTTTGCCATTTCTTGCAATAGCATGTGCTTGGAGAAAATAGTTTAATGAACCCCACCAGCCCCCCTCTCCCAACTGGACTCCTAACTGGCTTACGATATGTAAGAACAACTGAGCAAAAATGCAGAAATTGACTCCAAAGCACAAGCTACGCTTCAAAATTATTTCGCCTCCTAATAGTTCTCCTTACGCAGTTGACATTTCTTGTGTAGTACGCTCACACCATCGCGTGCAACCTTAAAAGTGCAACTCCTTCAAAAGAATAAGCCGCAAAGCTGTCAAGTAATCCATTAACGTCTTATAGGATTGTAAATCACACTTTACAATGGTGAAATGGTCATAAATATGCAAGAGAGAATCATGCGCAATTCTAAAATTCAGCAATTCATTTTCAAATTGTGTGAGCAAGCTTAATCTGAGACACTAGCAAAATTCAAATAGATTTAAATCTTTCTGTTATATCTTGCACTGTGTCTAATTGACTATGGGGTGTGGGAAAGCTGCAAAACTTCAAATTAAACCACATACCCCTGTTTACTGTCTTTCACGAAAGGAGTCGCTTTGAAACAAGGAAACACTTTGTTTGTTAGAAATGTGGTAAGCCATTTTAATGGTTGCACAATTACATCAAGAACACCCAGAAGTTTAACGATTATGCAAAAGATACTAATCAGGATGCCATAAATGCTCTAATAAACGCCCAGTCCCTATTAAAAGCCCGTCTATAATAAACGCCTCTAAAGAGCAAAGCAGAGTAGTTGAATACAAGGGAATCAAAACATTTATGGGATCAGAACGGTTCTCAAAAATCTCGTAATATAAATGAACGCTCCGGTCGTTTATTGGCGTATGTAGTAAGCACAAAGTAGTTCAATACAAGAGAGATACAATATCAGATAAGCAAGCCACAAAAATGCTATCCCCATGATGCGATCTGTATGATCAGAGCTGCAATGGAGAACCTTAAATCTGTACATTCTGCTTCATTGCCATAAACTAAATCTGGATTCACTATTCTTCACAGACGCAATAACCATCTGCATTTCATTAGGTTCTTGGCTATTGTACTATATATCGCTATAGCTAATTATTATATCTATGTTGTACTATAGAAAGTAACCAAATCAAAAACTGATGAGACTATCTGCTCTCCTGTAATTGTCTTGCAATGCTTAATTACTTGACTTAGGTCATTCGAAAGCTATTGAGATAGGACACCTGTCTTTGTTCCTAGCGTGTACAACGCAATTTGTAATAACTGACTAGTGTTCAGAAATTCTAGCGATTTGACTTAAGTTTTCGTTATTGCTACATTATACCTAGAGTCATTATATCCTCTACACTATTTCCATAGGCGTCATGTCAGTCTATCCACTGTTTACCAGACATATTATCCTAAAAACCAACTTACTAAATACTACAGCTGTATTTAGGTAGCAGGAAGACTACTACTTTATTTATTTCTGGAATGTATGATTGTATGGATAATCATAGAAAGGATAGTATTTGGCTTACCTGGATAGAAGTTTGTAATATCAGTGGATGCTACTGGTTTTGAGTAGTCAACGGCTACTGCGTAGATTACTATCAAGATGACTTGGAAAACCAATAGCAGAATTGACGCTGATATTGCTGGAAGCTTCATGGCTACAAGAGAGAGAATTCTGCTTTCAATGGCTTTTTGATATTGAAAATTCTCTTCGACGGTAGAACCAACCAAGGTACAAGAAACTCGCCAGAGGAAGGTTGCTGCTGAAGCTGTGCAAAGCGTTCGGCCCACCCTTCTAGTGATCTAAGGTCAGCCAGGTCGAAAAGTGTCTTTAAACGAGCAGTGAGCCATATCATAAGTGAATTTGCATAACATCGTAAGAGGCATGGTTGTATTGTTCCCTAAAAAAGAAAGGCATGGTTAAACCCCCGGATGGATCTAAAAAGCAATTATGTTGGAGAATGTTAACGTGTAAATGGAACTGTTATCCAGTTAAGGTAAGGAAAGGCCACGACAATACACCAATCACAGAGAAGATAGATAGGTACATGTGATCACTTTATGCTGCAATTTCTACAAGTTCTACAGTACAAAACAGTTACGGACAATCTATTTGTTGGTTGTTTTATCTACGTGGCTGTTCTTCATTGAAGATTGATATAGTCTTCTCAAAAACCAATAGCTTACCAGAAAGATTATCAATTTCTTCCTAATCCAGCCGAATGATTTGCGTACACATAAGATTCCACTGTTGACCAGAGTGCAAGAGGATCATCTCTAAATGAAGCCGACACTGCACATCATGTTTAGGGTCCTATTTTTCTCCAGCCAGGTGCAAGTCTCAGATAAGGCAGCTATGTATACCAAATTGTGACATGTAGTACAGGTGCATACTCCATTCTATAAAAAGAAAGGTTATATCAAATTGACGATACTGCAACGGTCAAGCTTCACCGACACTTAAACTGTTCTTAATTTCAGGCTTCTTTTCAGGCTAAGTTCTATAATTGTAGGTATTTAACTCACTGGTCCTGTCCTAATACTTTATAAGAAATAGCAAACCAAAAAACTAAGCTTTACACATTTCTGCTTTTGTGTATTTATGTATGTATGGATGTATGTATATATGTACGTAGGTGTATGCATGTATACATATATATATATATATATATATATATATATATATATATATATATACATTATATAAACATATAGATATACATTATATATATATATATAAATTTTATATATATATATATATATATATTGCATAAGCTAGGGAACTGAGCACACTCTAACACAGTATAGAATTTTGCATCTTCTAAAAACAAATCTGTCTGTTTGTTTCATAGTACATAAACATGAAAAACAATATGAATCATGCCTAAGCAAGCCAAAGAGGCTGTGGACTCTGAACTTATAGCAATCGATTGAATAGATGTAAAGAAAACATAGACCTCCATAGCAACAACGATGTTTGGAAATAATGACTTTTTCATGAAGGTTGGAAACAATGTGCCATTAGTAATTCAATTCATCGTCATTGCCACACTCAAAGCTTCAATAACATCCACCAGTTAAGCAGCTACCAAATGGAGCAAAACTGTTCCTTGTTCTACAGCAAATACTTCACCGATTTCATTAGAAACTCAGTTAGGAAAACTTAGCTCTTTCTTTGTATTTCTAAATGGTTATTAAAAGTTAGGCAGCCTACTACTAGGTTGGTTATAAGCCAGCTTCTAATGTAGCGTCCACACTAATGCGTTTTCGTATGAAAACGCATACATTTACATGGATCTAAATGTATCTAAATGCATCTAAGGTGCAAAAACGCATCTAATTGCATGCGTTTTCATACGAAAACGCATTAGTGTGGACGCTGCCTAATAAATAGCCTGCAATAAGTGCCAGTGGGATAACTTAACGATTGAGACTACCGAAGGAGGACACAAAAGAGGAGGGTGGACACAGACTACCGAGAGGGACATAAAGTTCTACAAACAGAGATACTCCCCAAGAAGTTATATGATGTTATTCTGCAGGCCAAGGAGAAAAAAGTAGCGCACCATTGTTCATTATAGCAATGAACATAGCCATTGATATTACTCTGGCTTTTAATAAACAACACGTTTTTCTTTTGTAAGACAGTATTCTATAAGAAAGCGTTAGGGAGGGTCCCGTATAATTTCGTACTTAGGGGAGTGCAGGGGTGTTGCGGCTAGGCCGGATACCGGGAGATTTCCCGGTGGGCCTCTCGCAGATCTCAAGTGAAAGTAGAAGAGACTTCTAGTGTTATAAACGCAGAAACCATTTTTCATGTTTTGTTGACAATCAAATTAATTTAAAATTACGAGTATATTGTTTCCTTGCTCCTTACTACATATTTAGTACTTGATAGTTTATCCGCACTACATGAAATATCTGACTTAGGCTAGGCTTTTTCCTCCGAATATCAGCAAAGATCAAGAATGCCGGAGGGAAAGTAGGGCAAGGGGGGCCAGCATAAGCAAAAAGGCACAGACTACCGTAGGCGAACAATGCGAGACGAGAAACTAATGACTACGACGGCATCTATTTGGGACATTTTCGCCATATCTTCTGGCAGAATCTATCTCTCGCAATCATGACAATACCTCTCGCCATCACAACAATAAATCTCTTTTCCAATCAAATTTTTCTTGCTGCAATAGCTTATTTGATCTACGTTGTATGATATTAAAGGTTAAAACGCACGCTATTTTCACTTTTGATCCCCTTGCTCTCTTCTGCCCCCCTTTCTGGTGTCCATGTCTAAGATGGTTCTGCTTTTTGCGTTGAACAGCAAACAGGAAAAGGTAACACAGCTTCTTTTTTCTTGTTCTACGTCTTCAAACTTCAACAAAACTAGGTTGCGGGACCAACCTTTCCTACTCAGCATAAAGATCCATGATGAAAATACACATTCTATTTTGCAATAGGATGCTTTCCGACGTTTTAGTGTATTATCTCAAATAAAAATTTTCTGGGGGCAAGCCCCAGACCCCCAGTCTCTTTTCCGCTGCATGCTTGTCATACCTTCCAGACTTTTCCCTAAACGATAGTTAAAAACCACCCACCTTCTCCCTGACCCCATTTCAACATGTTTGCAAAATTGAAGCCTAATAGATAGGTAATGTACAGGAACATGCTATAGCACTATGCAAAGTGACAAAGTTCACATTTACTGACAATAAGTAGAACAGCCACTTTGCGAGTAATTAGGCAAAGAGATGATGGGTAAGGGGTGAGTGGCCAAGCAGCCCAGCCAGTTCCATTAGCTTAACTGAAGTTAAGCATGGCTGTGTATGGTCAGACACTGGATGGGTGAAATTCCAGACGAACGACCAAAACAGCTCACTCCGCCATCCTTCGGAAGGGACGTGAAACTAGGGGTCCCATGCATGGATGCGGCATGCATAATAGGCCCACATTAGCTGAAAAAGCTAGGTATAACAGCCTACTCAAAATAAAGTAAACAACACCAACAACAAAAGATGATGAAAATAATACATGGACTTAATAATTTGGGACTAAATAATTTGTCTTCCCTGACTTTCCCTGACTTGGATAAAAATTGTCTGTTGGTACTACAGAACTTTACCACAGCACGAAAAAGCGATCAAGGCAAGCAAGATCGTCTTTTCATCTAAGTGTTTTGGAATCTGTTTACATCAAGACTCAAAACCCAGTCTTGTGTAGACAAAAAGAGTTTGTTTTCTCATTGGGACTCTTCAAGTAAACAATGGTAATAGGTCCTAATTGGTCACACTTGGGGCCAATTGGACACATCCTATCACATTAACTGCATCTGGATATATATTTCGGTTAACCTTTAGGTCACTATCGGACGTTTTCATACTCTGATGAGAGTCAGACGAAAAAGGCTTTTAAGTATGTGAAAAGAATGTTGCCGCTTTTCGTACTGTGGATAAACATTATACAAAATGCCCAGACTATTCTAAGTTTTCCCTGACTTTTCGCAAAAATGGCCTACTTTCCAGGTCTTCCAGGTTCAGTATGAATGGGGTAGGTAGATACAGCATTATTGTTTTGTTCCGCTCTTGTTTTCTTCCATGACAACGTAAGATATCAACAAAGACTTGAATACATTCTTTAATTTCAGGCAATGCTACACAATCGTAGGCACAAAACTAAAAACAGTTAAGAATGCATGTCTGTTTTACTTTCCTAGCAAAAATCTTTGAGCTCCAATGTTTGCGCATGCACATTAGTGGAAAGTAACAAAATGTCATGCACACTCGAAACGATGATCAATCTTAGTAAACAACAGAAGTTACACTGTTCGAGAGCAGACAACATAAAATGTATAACATTCTGTAAACAGATAAATGTCCATGATGGCATAGTTCAGAAATTTGTGGAGAAGCCAAGGAGATTGAACTTTCTTTTTTAAATAGGTGCATGTTTTAATTCTGCATGCATTTTCTTTAAAGTAGTGTACAGCTGCCAAAATAGAAACCAGAAAATAGTTTGTTACTCTGTAACTGTTTATTTCTATAAGCTTTACAGGTAGGCTTTATAATGGCTGCTATATTCTGTGTTGAACTTGTCTCTGGTTATGATGATTTTTCTGCCTTGGGAATTTATCCTTGCATTATGATTATGAAGGTTACTTTGTTACCGATATTAATTTTGGATTTCAAATGGCTGTTTTGACTAAGTTGCTTCTGATATTGAAGTGTATTGTATATCACCATTCCATTCTTCTTGCCCCATATAGCTTGACTTAGATGCTTTTGCAATGCATTTCATGGATAGAAGAATCTTCCCTTTAGTTTGATGAGCTGATGTCTGATTACCACTCAGCCTTGAATTGTACATTGAAAAGCATAGGCCTTGTATTGAAAGCCAACAATGTAGAAATACTCTTTTCAATCTGATCTATATTGTGTGCATATGTTGGCTAAATATTTGTACAGACACACAGCATTTGGCCTTTGCCATTAGTCAGGGGCGTCGAAACCGGGGGGCCGGGGGGGCCGGGGGGCACTGGCCCCCACTTTCTCGTAACATAGTGTTTTTCATTATAGTTATCTGAGCATGTCCCCGACTTTAGTCACCAGGCCCCTCCACTTTGAACGGCGTGTCGACGCCCTTGTTAGTTGCCATACTAAAGAGCAATGTAAGGAAAGCCTGTCAACGTGAGCAGGTGATTTGAAGGATGTGTGCAGATGTTGAAGGAAAGTTGATTTGCCAAGTTATGAAATGTTGTTCACTACAGATTTCAAGCTTGCATTTAGCAAGCAACAGGATTCTACCATCTTTAAGTTATAGACATAGTCTTTTGGAACCTATTGTCTAATTGCAAAAGTTCTTCAGCATCACACTGCCAATGAGCCTCTGAGTGCTTAGGAACATAACTTGATGGATATTTCTTGGGGGAATGGTTCAAAATATCTGACTGTCCAAGGTCAATTATCATTTTCCAATTGATTGAGAGTTTTTCTATTGACAGTTTTGTTCCAAAAAGCCTTAAGTTTTATTGCTGCTTTCAGATTTCTCAATTAGATATAGGATTGAGAGTTGCATAGAATTCTCATCTAGTTTAATATGGTGTTGAAATGACATCAAAACTTCACTCAACAAAGTAATTAACACTAGCATTTATTACCACATTATTTCAAAACTTTATTGCATTTATTGCAAAAATTATTGACACTTTTTAAAGGGCAGTTTTGAAAAAATGCTACATAGCTGCTGCCATCTTTTCTTTCATGCAGTTTGATTACCCACATTTTCTAAGTTGCCATGAAGCTGGTGGGGCTCCTTCTGCTAAAAAAAAATGGAAAATTAAGCAATGGGCAAACCCTTGACGTGGGGATTGAGCTTAACTCAGTGATCATTTCATTGAGGACCAATTTGCTTGGCAAAGTGAACTTAACTTATAGCACATGGGGAGGAATTAAATTACTTATTGAAGGAAAATATTCTGCAAAATTCGTGTTCAGTTATAAGCCATTGAGATGGAAGGTGAGAATAAAAACAGTCCACATTATTTTGTTTGCTAATGCTAGTATTAGGAGAGCGGATGTCTCTTATCAGGGGTGGCGTGAGAATTTTATCAACGGGGGGTAAATAGTCCGACGGGAAACTGAGATGTGGCTGGCATGGAGTTAGTGCTGCTACTATACATCGCTGAAAAGAATCCTTACTGGGGGCTTCATAGCATCAGTTCATAATACTGCAAAAAAATTGTAGAAAATATGCAAATATCTATTGTATGCAAAAAAGTGGGGGCAGTACCCCCCGGCCCTTTTTCGAAAGTTATAATGGGCTCAACCATCTATTTTCGTTCAGCTTCCCCACTGAAATTACGTTGTAAACACGGATATACTATAAACTTTCCTACATCTCAAAAATCAAGTACTAAACTTTCTTAACGTATTGAGCAGCTCAGAACTACCTTCTTATAAACCACGTTCTTACAACAAAAATGTATAGAGGCTCAGCGAAAACTAGGTATTCTCATACAGGAGCGGCCTGAAGGAAAATTGTTGGTGCCACGCTCTGAAGTTACAACTTGATTTTGATGCCAAATCTATTTCAAAATCGTTCTAGAGGTCCTTCACCCCAACTCTAACATTTTCTCGTCGAATTAGAACGAACTAGAAAATCGATCTTGGCGCAAAGTAAGGGGGCAAGTCCCCCTAAGTCCCACCGTGGTGCCGCCACTGTTTTTATAGAATGAGAATCTGATACTATCAATGGCGATCGTAGCATTGCAGATTGGAATTGTAGCAACGTTAAGCTGATCACTTGTGGTTTCCCTATAATTCCCAATTAACGATAAGCATCTTCCTGTCCAAACAAGCACATACCCCCTTGCAAGAGTTGCATTATTGAAAGTTACAAAGACTTCGGTCTTTTGAATAACTTTATGGACTTTGTAACTAACGCCGACTTACAAATTTCTTGAAAACTTCAGTTAATTGTCATAGTTGTGGTTTCTATGGATTAGTGTTTACAAGGACAATGCAATATACTGTCCTATCGGATATTGGGTTGAGATTAGCATGCCTACTTTAGGTGGACGCTCATTCAAACCGGCTATAACAGTTACCAATGCACTTCTTTTTTATAAGACTGCCTAATCTTATGGTTTTTGGTTTTATTCTCAAGTTATTATTAAGTTTCAAAGGTACAGCTTCATCTGAAAATCAAAGGAATACCATAAATCCTCGAAAAAGTATCCACTTCAGAATAATCCCGCCTCGAATAGGCCCGGCCTAGAAATTCACTTTTGCAAATAAGCACCCCCTCTCGAATAAGCAATTCCAGAATAATAGCTATAAAGTATTATTTCCTTTCACTGGAGACAAAAAAGCAGAAAGAAATGTGACTTTCGTGATGATAATGGAAAAAATCGTTATGGACTATAGCTCTTTGTGATTTTTTAGTTTAGTTGATTCACAAACTTCTCAAACATGGGACACATTGCCTTCCCCTGCTTTCCCCGAAACGTACAACTTATCATCCTACAAATCTAACATCAACGAACTTGATCTTATTTCTCTATCCACCTAACCTTTCTCCCTTTTACAAGTTATTCCTTTGTCGGGGCATTGTTATAGGCCCCAGGGATGTGCCGATGTTCCACAACGGGAAAGCATCAAATTCATACAAAAATTTTCATTCCTGGTCCAGTGAAGCGTGCTTGAACAACCAGAAGCTCTACCCAATTTCACCCTTTCCAAGTTACGCTACCTAATCCATAAACTCTAGCTCACAAATCATCTTTCATTCCAAGAACTTCTCAGCTATGGAACACATTGCCTTCCCCTGCTTTCTCCGAAACCTACAACTTATCATCCTTCAAATCTAATATCAACGAACTTGATCTTATTTCTTTGTCCTCTTAAAAAAATCAAAAATAAAATTACGTCATTTTTTCTGTTAACCTTTGAAGAAAAAGCCAAACTTGAAATAAGCCCCCTCTAGAATAAGCCTTCTCCTCGAATAAACCCCCCAGCCAAAAATTCATTTCTGCAAATAAGCCCCCAATGGCTTCTTCGAGGATTTACGGTACACCACCTTTTTCATAAGAATATTTAATTTTTCGCTGGGCCTCAATACATTGAGCCTTAGATTATTCTTAAATTATTCTGAAATATCGGAGGTCTAACTACGCCTTAAAACCTTAGGATTATATTCAAATTTTTATTGACTTCTTACTTTATCATAAAGCAAAGTAAAAGTGGAGCAGAATAACAAATATTGCATCGATAGTGAAAAACTAGATCTACAAGCAGTACTGTAGCTCAAGTACACAAAAATCCTAAGTCTTGAGGAAGCTTGAGCCTTGTATTATTCCTAAATTATTCTTAAATTTCAGCGTTTCTGAGCTTATTCTTATAAACTTTAATCTTATAAAAAAGTATATATATTGAAATCTTTGTTAATGTCTTAATTCGTCATAAAGCATAACAAAAGTGGAACAGAATAATTTATATTGTGTCTATAGAGCAAAAAGGTATTCTTCAAGAAGCATTAAAACTTGAGCCTTACATCATTCTTAAATCATTCTTATATTTCAGCGATTCTGAGCCTTAACATTCTTATAAACTATATTCCTATAAATAGTGTGAACACGCTTTTTTTAAGGAAACCGTCATTTTGCCTGAGCCTCAATTTTCTTAACTTTTCCCGAAATTGAGCCTGTGATATTCTTAAATTTTTCTTAACTTTTACTGAAACAAACTGGCTGAAATGGCTTACACTTCCGCTATCAATACTGTATACTTGAATTTGAACTCCATCCTAACACGTTGAATGCAACAACGACGAAATATCAATTTTTGGCCAATAAAAACACTTAATTTTGGAAATTGAGCCTTGTGATTTTCTTAAGATTTTGACCATTTGAGCCTCATTTTCTTATAAACTTTTTTCTTACAAAAAGAAAACGTGTATACAATGATAGAGATACTCTAGCATTCACATGCGAGCAAAGGGCCGCTTTAAATCTTTTCGCTTTTGACAATCAAATTGCAATGCTTTGGATATACACACTTTTTATTTTATAAGGAACCTAACTAAAGGCTTAGTTCTAAAACTTTCTTATTTTTGAACCTCTTGTTGTCAAATTCTAGTACTAAAAGTTCCATAATAGTTCCCTAATTTTTGCTGCACATATAGCGTCATAAAAGTGGTGCAGACACAAGGAAACATCAAATTTCGGAATCTTCAGTTTTGGCTAGAACTTAAGAATAAAAGTACAAATAAGGAATGAAAGAAGATTATAAATGTATCTGTGCTAGTTTTAGCGGTAAATGAATGGAAAATGTTTTCCTCATACTTGATTATTTTCAGTTATGAAAATTGTCCAAATTGTAAAGTTTCTTAGCTTTCCTTCCATTAGTAGTATAAGTTCCTTAAACATTTCGGGCGTCTACATGTAGGTTCCTTATAAAATTGTTCCATATAAAAAGCATGTACACATAATGATGCAGCACACAGGCTTAACCAAATTCTCAAGCCGAGTTGGTTATTCCAGGCTGAAGCGATATAAGTCCATACCTTCTATGAGAATAAAACTTACAAGAATATCAAGGCTCAGATCTCTGAAATTTAAGAATAATTTGAGAATAATGCAAGGCTCAGGCTTCATCATGATTTAGAAATTCTGTGTATTCGAGATATAATATTGCTTGTAGATTAACTTTTGTACTATCGATCAGGGACGGATCCAGGGGGCCATAGCCCCCCAAACGTTGTTGTTTCATATAGTAAATAGTAGTGTTAAGAAGCTTTTCAAATGAAAAAGGCAATTAAGGCCCACCTCCCAAAGCCCAGCTCTGGATCCGGCCCTACTATCGATACAATATCTACTATTCTGTCTACTTTTTCTTTGCTTTATGACGAAGTAAGACATCAGTCAAGATCTGAATTTACTCCTGTGGTTTTTTAGGAGAACTAGCACTATTGATACTTCAAAATAATTTCTAAATAATCAAAGAAATTCAAGAATATTGATATCAGATATAACGTTATTATTTTATTCCATTGTTTTGTTGTCGAAAGCACACTAGTGCCTAGACCCCTGTTCTTAATAACTTATTTTTTTCCATGAGCTTTTTCGCTGTTAGTCAATAAACTCAAGGTGAGCTAAATGATCTCCTTCTTGTGTATAGTCTTCCTCCGTCATTGCAAGTAGAGATATATTAATAATTGAGGCTTAGCGAAAAATTGGGTGTTCTGATAAACATCAGAGCGTGCTCATCTACGTATACACGTTTCTTTATAAGAAAAAAGTTGATAAGAAAATGAGGCTCAAATCGTCAAAATCTTAAGAAAATTGTAACAAAATCACGAGGCTCAATTTCCAAAATTAAGTGTTTTTATAGGCCAAAAATCGGCATTTCATCGTTGTTGCATTCAAAATGTTAAAGATGGAATTCAAATGCAAGTATACAATATTATTAACGAAAGTGTACACCACTCTAGCCAGTTTAGTTCAGTAAAAGTTAACAAAAATTTAAGAAAATCTCAGGCTCAATTTCGCGAAATGTTAAGAAAATTGAGCCTCAGGCAAAATAATGATTTTCTTATAAAAAAAACGTGTATATCAATATACCTGCACATTACCTATAAAGTTTCTTAATTTTTGGCCCCATTTCAGTTCTATAAGTTGTTAGAAGTTTCTTGTTTTAACAAACTAAATTGCAGTGAAAACGTTCACTTGACGTGAATGTAGCACACTTGTCTTATGACAAACAAAATGCGTCAGTGCAATGTAAATTCTAAAGCAATGCCATATTCACATTACACTAGTCAACAAAATTTTATGTTCAAAATGTTCTTTGCATTCTGATGAGTGATTCTGAAGTATTTTTGCCGCTGATTTCAAAAATCGTATCTGTTTCTCACCAACATGTCAAGTTTTATCTTTAATGCTCATTGACCTTTTCTGCGATTTTCATCGACCACAAAAGTTGAACATTTCTTTCAGAATTTGGCTGTCCTATCACGCGGAGTTCAATTGCTATGTCGTTTAAAGCTAAAAAATAAGCTTTTCATGGAGATTGGGTATTTAGGGGGGAATTTAAGGTATTTTTGTTGCACAATTTAGTATTAGTATATAATGGTGTGGAACATCAAGAAATTACAATGTATCAGAGAAATCTAATTTCCACAACGCTAAAATGCATAAGATAGGACTCTTACTAGTTTCTACCAAGAACAATACAAATTCAGGTTTGTTATTTGCATACTTTGCAGTCCCTAGAGTGGTGTGGCCCAAAAACATCTATAAAAGTACCCCAAAATGAAAACTAAAAATTCAAACTGTTATTTTATTTGCAATTCTTTATTCCCATCTCCCAAAATTTTTTATTTCCATCTAACAAATTTCAGCACTTGATATCAAGCACAAGTGGAAAGAATTCAGATTAAACTTGGAAATACTTTTGTAGCTGGACTAGTTTTGAAAAAAACGCTAAAAGCTACTTTGATTTCTAGGCCTTTCTGATTAAAGGCATTGCATACTAGACTTCTCATTGGGTGAAATTTATGGAAAAATAAATCTTGGTAATATTTGATACCTTTTAGCAGCAGGGAGTAAAGACTTGCAACAAATATCATAAAGATTGGGCACATCTGTCTGTGCACAACTGCTCACTGAAAAAATCTGAGGGTACCAGAGGAAGACTCTCTTGAATATTTAAGCTCTAGATGCTACTAGAATTTAATCCTTGATGGTCAGGAGAACATGAGAGTGAAACTGATGATGGGGTCAGGTGACCCAATTCTCAAATGAACAACTTCCACAAATTGCACTTTACTTGAACAAGTTCTAAGTAGAAAGATAGCTCATATATCTAATTTGTTTATAAAGCTCTCCCATTCATGGGTTACAGTGAAGGACTGTTGAACTTGAGTGTCAATGGCCTTCTTCTAACACATGTTTTTCCTAGTTCATCAAGTCATAGCATTAAAACAACAGTTGATCATGTCATGGGGGCTTCTGTAAAAGTCAAATTTGCCAATTCTATCAGCAAAAGTTCTCCAATTATGGTTTTCTAGAAACCTGAACAAGAACTCAGATGCTGTGACATAACAGACAGCTAGGAGCCATGCTCATTTTTGGATTAGCAGTGTATAACCCCTTAAGAGAGTAGGCCACATCCATCAAATCTTTTCTGGAGGTAGGCCTAAAGTAAAAGAACAACATTAACAATATCCAACAAAACTCCAAAGCTGGTAAAATGTCGCACACATCAACGAAATTCCCTTATGGATCAGATTGTGCATCATGGGAAACAGGCTGCCCATCCAAGCTAAAGGACAAATGACAGCTTGAAAACATAAGCCATAAGGCTCTAATGAAAGCTGAGGCTTGGAAATACAGGAAGACCTTACTGCCTTTAGTACATTAACCTACTTCCAACCATGCTTTCTTTATAGGGCAACTCTCTAGAAATATCAGGAGAATGTTCTCTCCCCTCATTGCTTATTAACACCCCCTTCTATCAAATTTTACAAACCAGTCATGACCAGAACATGCAGAAAATTGATAAACTACCTTTAACATGAACCCCCTTCTATTAGCAGACCCTTTTCTATTGAAAACTTGCCCACATGCATACCCTCTTGTACTTGCACCTCCTTTTCATTGAAAATTGGCCAACATGAACACCCCTCCCTTCTGTAAGACATAGTGGAGTACTGTCTTTTCACTGAGTCAGAAGAAATCAACTTGTGCAAGTATATTTATACTTAATTCACTATAAAATGTGCAACGCACAATATCAATACTCTACAAGAAGAGCAAAATGTGTCACTATCAGGCTTTGTAATTAAGCACATGTGATCACATGCACCCACACAAGCGCAGATCAATTTGTACATGCAATTGATTAGGTCCTCTTGAACTTCTTCTAGTAACTTCAAATTCCAACTTTTTCATTTGGAAAGGTAAATGCCTTTATACTGTCTTCTTACTTCAGACACTAGCATGTTGACCACAATCATCACTTGTGTCCAACTTTTAGGAATACCACTTAATCAGATGATGAAGAATTGATTTAAGTTTATCATTTACACCACAAAATTTTCCTCTATTATGCTATGGTAGTTGTACTGTTTGAATGAATTTATTTGATAGATCTTATTGTTTATACTTCTTTTCATTGTTCCTTGATTTGATCTGAGCATATGTAGGTAAAGATTTTATTTACAGTGCCATCACATGTGCAAAATTATTCATACATACTAATTTGTACAGGCGTGGTATTTTGCTCATAACAAGGCCTACACTATCCTCCACATATAAACGTTTGCTGGAACATAAACATGATTGAGAAAATCACAAATCCACAATGAACAAGGCATAAAGACTAATTTAGAAATCTGGTAGTGCAAATCCTCATAATAGGAACCATCCATTTCAAGGCAAATTTTACGTGAAATGATAAGAAATAAAAAACTATCTCTATGTCAGGTAAACAAGTAGGCAACTCTTAATAAGAAATCAAGAATTTCATAAATTAATCATAAATATAGGCACCAGATAAACATTCTAAACACTAACACAACTATAATAGCTGTCTAAAAGAGCAACAGATTCAACTTGAATCCCTCATATATAAAGAAGGCAATTGTAAGGACTTCTAAATAGGCATTGGTAGAGCTCTATACTACAAATGTTATGGACACTGTTAAGTAAATTTGTACTATAAGTGCTATGCACATTGACAAATAAAGAAGTATAAAATCCTTTATCTACATTTAAAATATCTACAAATTGAATAAGAAGTGCTAGAAATAACAATATAGCTCTGTCTTAGAAATCTGGCTATTGCTACCAATGAATTTTGGCACTAGGGTACAACAGCTACTTCTTCAGAAATATTTCCTATTCCATAAATATTTATATTTAGAAAAAATTCTAAAACATCTAGCTATCTCACTAGTTCAACAACAAGAATTTCAAGTTGGTAGCAAGATTCTACTCAGGGGTACCAGAACAAGGTGGCAACAGAGGCCCTCGCCCCTCTTGCCCTAGTAGTAGGGGGCAAGAATGCCCTTTTTGTCAAACAATTCTTGTGAAAAAATAGATCTGAGAATAGTTTAAAGTACACTACTGCCATCAAAGTATTATAACACTTTGAAGTTGGCAAAGGCTACCTGAACAGTATTTATTTGTCTTCAAATGTTTTGAAATTTAATAGTTTTTACATGATTTTAGATACTTTCCTCAGAGTATCATCACTTTTCAATATAATATCAGTTTAGCTACATTTCTAAAATACTTTTGTGGCTTAAACCTAACATTTCCATTAAATGATTTGAGAAAAGTGTATTGGTATTGCTTATGGCCTATAAAGGGCATGGTCATTAAAAGGGCACAGAATGGTGCCCCACAGGGCAAATCAGCTCCCCTCCCTGCTCTGATGTGCTTCTGGCAAACATGGTTTTAAAAACAAGATTCAAAGGAAATTATTAATATCATATACCTTCAACTATTTATCCCATCTTTCAAATTCAGAAAATGTTGGTGGCTCTTCATCAGAGTCAAACTCACACTCTTCATCTTTCACCCATTTTCCTTCTGAGTCCAGTACCCAGCCGTTTTTCTTCATTTTAGCATAGTACCTCATTTTCATGCTTGCATTTCCAGTTTTGTTACTAGTCTGCTCCTGGGTTGCATTCATAGCTTTTGTATTTGCAAGAGCCTCATCAGGCTTCAGTTTCTTTCTCTTTGAAGAATTTAATCCATTAACCACTTCATTGTTAATATCTTTTTGTTTTCTCTTTTCTGTTTGATCTACAATTGCATCTGTGGATAAACAACTTGGCTTTTCTACTTTTTCCTGATTAAATGCAGTTTCATATCTAGTCTGAAAAAATGGAGCCCATCGTTTCCTTTTTGCACTTTTAGCAGTGCAAGGTTCTTTAGTGTTTTTCTGTTCAGATGCTCCATTTAATTGCATTGTATCGATCAGTCCCTTAGAAACAGCTGCACTAAAGTGACTATATTTATGTTCATTCGTGGATTCATTTAGCGTTCTCTCCAAATTTGCTCTCTCCCATTCTTCGCCGTTTTTTCTATGCTTTCCTGTTTCTCTGTGTGTCTTTAGCATAGCTGGGGTGTCAAACACAGGCCAGTGCGGGCATACTTTACAACAGTACTTACCACTTCGATTCACAATATACTCAGTTGATGGTATAACATCTAAAAGTATGTCATCTGCTCTTCTTCTCCTATGTAGCTTGTTATCTGAAGAGCCCTTGTTGTCAACTAGTTTGAAAGACATTGCAATATTCTAACCATAGAGTTAGCTCTATGGTTCTGACAGAGAGATGTTTATCCAACAGCACAACAAATGAGCTCCATCAACCTCTTTTCCGATAGCACGAGTTGCTACCCAGCCTCGTTATGCAGTATGGCAAGAGTTCAGGAAATCTAGTAGGAAGTAAGGGGGCAAGGACAGGTTTTCTCCAAAGAGCACTTCGAAGCAAATACTAAAGGCGGGCTGCCATGCAGACAAAAATAGGTGAATCGAATACTGTCCTTTCATTATCTCTCTGATTATTCTTTAGGCATGAGAGTTTGCTGTCATGTAGAGCTATTTGTTCCAAAGTAGCTGTGGTCTGGAACGGGACACATCTTGTCCCCTCTACCGCCCTTAGTTCAGTTCATTCCCTTTTTAAAAATTCAGCTCCATACAAAAATCCTTTAAACTAACAAAATTACAAAATAATACTATATGACAAGTTACAGAAAATGACAAAATTACAGAAAATGGCAAAATGGCAGCTGCCCCCTTGATGCAGCAAAAATTTACTTCAGACTGCCCATAGAAATGAGAAAAATCAAGAGCCAGAAAGAATTTGCAATACAACCACATAATACTTTATGCATTAAGGCAAAACAACGCATTTAAGGTACATTCTAGGGACATGGGTTCCCTTTTCTTTTCACCTTAGCCCAATTTGTTTATATAAAAGTAATTATTAACTTTATAACAAATAGCTTATTTTTATCGACCAGGTGAAGAGCCAAACTTTGTGGAAATACTGGTTTGATTCCTTTATTATCATCATTATATTATTGCTCTCCCTTCAAGAATCGCTAGAGATGACTTATGGTAACGATACCAAATGAAAGACATATGACGAATTGTTGTCTCTTGCTTTGTCTATATACTCAGTTGTTTAGCTTACTCTGTTACGCATTCTGTTGGCTTCTTTTTTGCTCATATATTTCCTTACCATTTTCCTTATAAGTCTTCCTTACCAAAGCTTTTGTTATTTACTACACGTTTTCTTTCTGTAGCGGACATGGTATAAAAAGCCATGTCCAGCTTATAAGATTGCTGATGATGACTATAGCCAGAGTGGAAGCGCTCGCTCAGAATCGCTGAAATTTACGAAAACTCAACCTTTATCAAGACTTATATTCCTGCTTTTAGATTTGCTCTTGCACCATCGATGCAACATTTATTATTCTGTTCCACTTTTATTTTGCTGCATTATAAAGTAAGGCATCAACAAACATCCTAATTTTCATCCATCCTAAACATCCTAATCTTAATTTTCAGGGGAATCCACACCTTTCATATTTAAGAATGATAAAAGAAAAGCATTAGGCTAAAAACTAAAACATTTAAGATTATTGAGGCTCAGCTAAAAATTAGGTATTCTTACATAAGTAACGTGTGTACACTCATTTTTTATAAGAATAAAGTTGATAAGACTATTGCCGCTCAATATCACTGAAATTTAAGAATAATGCAAGAATAATACGAGACTCAAGTTTCATCAAGATATAAAAATTTAGTCCTTCCTAGTCATGATACTGCTGTCAGATGCATTTTTAGATTATCGATACAAAATATGAATTCTTGCTTAGTTTTATAACATAGTAAAGCATCAACAAAGATATTTTTATAAATTTCTAGGCGAAGTTACGCCTTTACTATTAAGAAGGATTTAAGAATAATTCTAAGCTTGAAATCAGAAACCTTTAAGAATATTGAAGCTCGGCAAAATGCTAGGTGTTCTTGTAAATAAATTGTATTCTTGACCAGCTCAAAAGTAACCAAATTTAACTTACTACTAAAGCTGTGCTTCTCTCATGGTACTTAGCTCTGGAAAAGTCGCTTTAGGCCCCAAATGCACTATATCGTTTTCATATGAAACCTTATGGAAATGTTCCGTTTTGGCTTATCGTTATAGTTATCGTATGAAAACGGTATAGTGTAGACGGGGTCTTATATATTTGAAGGCAGGGTTGGATTTACGCTCCCAAAGCAAAAGTATACATTCGAATGGATCAAAACTGGCCTTGAAACTGTAAACAATGTTTTCTTTGGTAAAGCTTTTAGTAGGAAGTTTTTGACGTTAGGAAAACAGCAAATGAGACAAAACCACTATTTACCGCAGCTACTAATAAACAAAAATTGCAGAATTACATGAAAATTGTCACAAAAAATAGATTGAAGGAAAGATGATGAAAATTATAAATTCAAGCAAAACAGAAAAGGATGCCATAAATTTTTTGCGAGAAGCGCGACATTCGTACACGGTAGTTGCAAAAAATGTTTATTATGCTAAATATACAGCTCAGAGTATTTGTTGAACTACCGGTTGCCATTGTTTGAAGAAGGCTAGGCATCCAGAAAAGAGCGTCCATTTTGCAACGTGGGATTTTCTTAGCATAACAAAAAAAGGCACGAAACCTCGTTATAACAAAAAATGAATATATGATGGGAAAGAGGCAGAAATGCCTGTTTACATTTTAACAGTATTCAATATAAACTCTTTGTTATAAGAACTACCAAAATTGAGGGTCAGGCTGGCTGTTCTTAATTTTCCAAAAATGTTGATGCTGAATTGCTCTTAATTTGCTCTTAAATTAGTAGCATGCAGATAACTTAGAAATGCATAGAAGGACAATTCACAAGACAAGGCTGGATGCATTGATTGAGTGAGGGCCCATTAGCCAAATGTTACATCTGAGGTGGTCTTTTTTGTATACCAATATTTTTCTTGAAAAAGTTAATATCAAAGTTCTACTAGGGACAGTTTGTTCGCGAAAATCAAAGAGGAGAAGTGACAAGGCTGTCAATGCTCCTCAGGCTGGAAAGGAAAGGACATTTCATGTCCATATGTTTGTAGAAACCTTATGCATCGTTGACCTAAAGTATGTTTTACCACAGTGTCTAATCCTCAGTTTTGTTCTTAAATTTTTCTTAATTTTCCATCAAATTTCAGGCTCGTGTTATTTTTAAGATATGTGCATGAAGTTGGCTTCCTACATGCCTAAGAATGGAGATACAAAATGGAGAACATGATGTTAAAACAATAATGATCAAACACCACTACATGCCATGCACTCTTTTCTTCAGCTCAATTGTGCATAATTTTGGTTAAATCGTGCATGAGTTAAGGGTGGTTTGGGCAACAATAGCAAGTTTGTGTCGTTGTGTACACTTGAGTTAAAGGTGGTGAAAGATCTAAGTTTGAATTAAATGCGGTCAAAAATATTGGCTAACAGTATACCAAATTGAGCTTGCACAATTACATACGGTGCATAAAATCAACTAACTTTTAAAGAGTATGATCGTATTGATGGAAAAAATTCAATATTCTATAGAAAGGGCGTATCAAACAGGAATATTCTGCCTATATGCTACCCCGTTCATTTTGCCATTAGCAGGTACTTCTAACGTTATTAGTTTTAAACGTATTAGCAAAGTTATCTATCAGTTTTGAGATGTTAACCTGTTTGACATTTCACTCTATTTTTACCTCTTGTAGTTACTTGACCTATACAAGCTAATACATTAGATAAGCATTGTGTTACAGCAATTTATCACACATTTTCGAATCCTCTTCATCGTGTGGTACGGTATTTGTGATTGCACTGATGATGATCTTCCATACTTCTCTCTCTCTTCACATTCTTGATTGATGTTATTTCCGAACGCTGTCTCTTCTTTCATATGACTCAAATGTTGTTTCGTAATGTGGTATGCATAGAAGCGATCATCCCACTTAAAGCTTCTAAACTAGTCTTTACCAAGGCACTACTTCAATGATGATTATTCTTTAACCGTTCAAATACCCTTTTGCATGCATTTTTTCACATTTCCTTCAATACACTTCCACACAATTTGGGAGGGAGAGTAATAGAATGGATACATCTGTCTTGACTATTTTTACTTTTAAGAAACAGTTTCCCTTAGACTGATATGAAGCTGAGATTTAGGCCTGCTTTGCATTGTTTATCTACAAAAACTGAGCATTGTTACTATTTTCTAAATAGTTAATAGCAAACAGAGAAAATGGTGTTTCACGTTGCACAAAAATTTCATGCTCCACTTGATTGAACTAAAGTAAGAGAATCTTGAAATTAATTCATAACAATTAAAAATTAATAACATCGAATTCTCCAATAATTCACTTCGATTTTGCAGATTGCTCACCAACGAAAACTCTGAATATGAGAATCAAAATCCAAGTCACATGTAGTTAGTTTCTTATTCATAATATAGAACATAAACTGTAGCTACTGCAAACAGCTCTCTGTTGGAATATGTGCAATCAAACCAGGTGTCTCTTCTTGCGTCCCATACAAATCTACTTGCAATTTTAATGCTTTGATTCAATTGCTGCCCAACCGTCACACAACAAACATACTTGAACCTGTCATATCCAAGGCTTTTCAGCTTGTCTTTGATAATAGTGCTCACTCGCTTTGAAAGATGGACCATTTGCAAAGGGTCATATTTAACTTCAGAGAAATTTTCTTCCAAAATCTCATTAACAAACTTTCTAGCTTCTTTTATATCAAATCTCTTCCTGGGTTCCATCTTGTACGTGTTTTCATAGGCTTCCCTATGCAATTTTGATTTTATGGCACTCAAGCGTAGATCAAGAACGCATGACGTGGAACTTTTTCCAGCATCTCTTTGGTAGTGATCTACACTAAAAATACTGCTTCGCCTTTGCTTTGAGGTAGCTGCAGGTTCTGAGTCCATTGTATTCAAACCTTTTGAGCATGAAATGAAGGTGTTGTGTTGTCATGTGCTGACGTGATAATGCTTGGAGACGTTCCTTTCATAAATTACGTCACATCTGATACTACAGAACTACCAAGTTTCCATGGATGGGTGGGAAACTCCCCCCCTTCCAATTTGCCCCCTGTCCTGCAATCTAGCACGGATGGTGATGATGATGCTAAACGTACACCTTTTCTGTCAATCTTTCAAATCTTACCTGTTATAGATAGTCAATTTATATTGGACGGTCTTATGAACTTAAGATGTAGACTTTCTAACATACCTTAGGCCGTTTAATTTTTGCGCCATGTTATTTTAGCGATAGGGCAGATCTTCGCTAAATTAATATTGCACAGAAGTTAATTTTCGCTAATTTTTTGCCCTCACTTAGTTTTCTTGCTTTCGGATCCTTGAACTGAAGCCCCACTTTTTCCCACTTCAGAGTGGATTATTCTTGCTTCGAGTAGAGAAAATCAAAGAGCACAATAGCCACAAAATATCTATTTATTTTTAATCACAAATTACATAACTGTTGTTAATTACACAAGTGAAGAAGAAAATCGAAGAAGGCACACCAACAGAGCAAATAGAAGTTGATTTTAACCTTACACGACCAAAGCCCATCCACGCGAATTGGATGGTTGAGATGTACAACTTTCTCGCTGGTGAAGAGGGACGTGTAATTATTTTGAACGGCTGGAAGAAAGCGGGTATACCTGGAGTGGTTCAGAAGACTGACATACTTCCACCGGCAGACCCATTCACATGAAGATTGTTGTATGGTAGTACGTTGTAGAATAATGCTGCAAAAGGAAGTGTTATTGTTTTCGTAGCCAAATCTGTCCTCTCTAGTTAAGCCACCATTCGCTAAATTAAACTTGCGCTAAAGTTGGGCTATTTTTTCGCGCTAAATTAAGCTAACGCAAAAATTAAGCGGCCTAGGGTATGTCCTCTTTCCTATCCATTTTGTAAGTTTTTAGCTTTTTGTAAATAGACGGTCCCTTGCAAGTCAGCAAGACTGAATGGGTAATTATTTTTCAATAATTGAAATGTAAGTAATTGTATGCATGTATAGGCTGCACTAGGCGATATCCCGCATTTATAATTTGATAAAGCCATTTTACTATCGCGTATTTTGAAAACTCATGGATTTAATTATGGTTGACATATATTTAAGTGAAGTTTCAATTAACGCAGTTTTAATTGGTACCACATTTCAGCTCACATTAATTTATGCTGCGTTGATTTCATGCAATAAGGGAGCCACTTTTTTTCCCCTTTCAAAATGGGGGGGGACAAGAGGTCTGCCAAGTCATATCCTAAGCCTTCAGACGTAACTTGGCAGGCCTGGAACTCTACCAAGCCGTAGCCCAACAAGGAGCCTTTTCTCTCCCAACCGAAAATCCCTTGGAAAGACTTCGTTACTTTTGCGGTTCCTTTAGTACAACTGTAGATCAAACACAATCAAAAAATCATCTTTTGCAATACTCCTCAGTTACGACAGTGCACCTACCATCGCAATAAGGAACTAGAAAGCACTTTAAAAATGGGGCCTCATCTTTCAAGGACAAAAAAGGGCAATTCTCAAGGCTGCAAGAGGGCACTGTACCTGAAGTATCTCTTGGGCTGTCTTCAGTTGTGTTCCATGTTTAAGTCTGCAGGATTGCCCCCAGTCTAGGCCTACAAAGGACTTCCTGCTGAGGTCTACAGATGTGCCTCCAATTAAAGTATGCAGGCATGCTCTCTGTGTTAAAGTCTACATATGTGCCCCTTTTTAAGTCCTCAGATGTGCCCTATATCTAACTCTGCAAGTGTGCTCCTTGTGTTTAAATCTGCAGATGTGCTCCGTGTCTAAATCTGTAGGCGTGTCACCTGCAAAAGTCTTCAAGTGTCCCCCCTGCTTAAGCCTGAAGGTGTGCTCCCTCTTTAAATAGGCAGATGTGCCCATGTCTAAGCCTGAAAGCGAGCTCCCCATGTTTAAGTTTGCAAATGTGCTCCCTGCCCAAATCTGCAGGTATTCTACATCCTGAAGTCTGCAAATGTGCATCCTATTAACGTCTACAATTCAATTCAATTTTCAATTCAATTCAGCAAATAAACCATAAATATTTTTGTCTAAGGAGGGGCTCTCTAGTAGTTAAACTAATCGAGAGAGAGCCCTGCCATTTAAAACTCAAAGGAAGGAAACAAATATTGGCTTTATATAACAAGAACAAAAAAGATGTATTAAGGAAACTTCATATAATTAATACAACATTTAACTACTACAATTGTAAACCTCGCTAGATAATAGGTAGCTTACAATGGCTACTTGGTGAAAAAAAAAGAAAAAAACATCAACACAGGAGTATTGCAGTGTCATAAGTTCAGGATCTGTCCATTCTTTGTTCCGTCTACAGAAGATATAATATGACGTTCGGATAGCAATGTTGGTAATTTTCTTAATGGTGTAGTTTGTCGTTCTTTTGTCAAATTTCAACATTTTCATCATGTCAATAAATTCAGTAGTGCTCTTGTCATATATGCCTAAAGCGCTTATCGAGAGATTTACGAAATTAACCTTCTCATAATCGTTTGTTAGTTGCTGTACCAGTTCCCTATATTTTTGTTTCTTTCTTTCGGCATTGGTTCTTAGATTAGATTCGTATCCCACAGTCAATTCTAAAATGTAAAGCGATTTAATAATAATAATAATTAAACTAGAGACACTCCAAAGGACACTCCAAAAATTAGGGATTAGACATAGTACATAGAGCATAGTAAAAAATAAGTTACTTGGTTTCTGAAATCGTTCTATAGCAATCAAAGCCTCCTCTATCCAACCATGTAATTTATTTCCCTGTAGCATTCAAAAACGTCGTGTCATTTTCAGCAAATATTTTCTCACTGCTGTAATTTTCTATATGGTGTACCATAGGATGCATGATGGAATAAGCCCAAAATGTTCTCTTCACCTTTCTATTACTTCTATCTCATTTTCAGATCCAGATTTGAAAAGTACAGCCCGTCTTAAGTAGTTGCCGCTAAAGAATTAATTGGTGAAGCGAAAAAATCTCATGTCACTTTGAAGGTTTAATCGACCACCCCTGCACATACTCACTGTATTTCTATACATTCGGGCTATTGTAGTGAAAAGCTTTGATTTCTGACGGTTTAAAAATGTGGATTTTGTCTAATAATTTTGTCATTGTTTCGTTGCCAATAAGTATATAATATCGCATCTGTAATTTGCATCTTTGAGAGCCAGTCAGGGGCACGCTACAACATTTGCATTTTGTTGGCCGAATTGAGACTTTTGGAAGAAATATACTAGCATGGTATTGATGACAACAAGTAATAAGGATTTCTAAGACGGAATAGAATAGCTGTTTATTAGGAATTCCCTCAGTTTTGATTTGAATGAATTAAAATTAGTTGAAATTTTGATAAAAAGAGGAATATCATTCCAAAACAGCACCAAAGTACTGTATTAATCTAAGACCATACAAAAAGTTTTTCTTGAAGATTGGCAATACAAGTTTCCTCCTGCTTTTAACTACTCAATCCTGTAAGTGTTTCAACTTTGATTTTAACTGTAGCACTTCGTGCATTGCTGCTGCCTATATATGAACTTAAAGCAACTCAAAATGTTCTCTAGTAAGAAGAGCGTATTTACACTTATATGTCGAGAATGGGATCATTCAAAAAGTAAGTAGCGATAGGGAATTGGTGGGCATGCATTAGTTTTGCGACATACTGTTATGGAAAATATAGGTGTGGGAGTGTAAATTATCCTCATTATGTAACGCCAGAAGTATAGTGTCATATTTCTAATTTTTCCTTTTCTGATGAACGCTTCAAAAAAATACTCAAACAAGCAACGAGTTAAGTACCTGCACATAAAGAGAGGCTGATGTTGGGGTTCTCGTTCAAGACTGTTATGTATCAAAAAGGGTACATCAGCGTGAACGTGACAAGTCGCTACATAGAGGGTGGGGAGTCAACATGGCAATTTTTTCGTTACGGACTTTTTGGATAATCCCAATGTAGAAACAAATCAAATTGAAATTAAGGATACTAGAATGAAATCTGCATCAAAATGAGGATAGAGTAGCACAAAGTAATGGCAGAACAAAACTTCAATTGACAAAAGTTGAAGACTTTCCAGATTCAGCGTTGTAAAAAAGGAGGTCAGGATGCTAAGCCCCTATTTTTTTCTGGGTGATGTGAAAGAACAAGGAAGAAAGGTGCATTGAAGGTTTTTAAATGCATGTTATAATTGGCCGAATCCAATGATTTCTTTCTAAAAAGGCATAACTTCATTGTTCAAAAAGGGTGTTTCCTTAACATACGATGGGTGTGGTCCAAAGAGATTTTCAATAGGCAATGCCCCACGACTCTCATCACTCCTTACTTCCTCCCAGTGATGTGCCGAGACACCTTCTGTTGGGGGTATTTTGACCAATTGACCAACTATTGTTACTAAAAAAACAGAAAGGTCACAGAAAATACTGTGGCCAACCCTCTTGCAGCATAGCTGACTTTTGACCAACTTTCTTGCAAATTTGAAAATATTTGGGGCGCGACGCCCCCACGCCCACCATCAGGACATCTTTGCCTCCTCCTTCCCATTCTTCATCCTGCCAACGGGTATTCTTGCCTCCCCTTCTGTATATCTGGATGCATACCCTTACCCAAACCTACATCTCCGTGAAAATATTGGTCTCAATGGAGCCATTGAAAGCCTCTCTGTTTACAAAAACATAGTGTACAGTATAGGAATTGTGAAAAATACTGAGCGAGCCTATCAATTGAGGTCTTTAGAAGTTGCGTCATATAGCAAACTTATATTTAATCACAATTGTTGTGCATCTCTGCCACCACACCATCTTATCTTTGGTCTCTTTGTCGTACAATGCAAAACAGAATCAGCTACAGCCTCAAAACAATCAAAGATTCATTGGAAAACCTAATACATAATCTATGTTGATAAAATTAACACAGGCTTAATCCAGGATTGATTGGGTGAAATCCATGTACTATTGTGCCTGATTCATCCAACCTACGCTAGTTTGCTTAAAGTTTTATGACTCTTGACATTTGGTATCTAACCTAGATCTCCTGGATTTGTAATAAATATAGAAATATGAAGAGGTAACTGGTTCATTCCAATACATGTTTTGCGTATGACACGTAATGCAAGCAGGAGTGCGTCCTGATTTGAGCGAAATGTCTCAGAAAAAAATTAGCATATCGATGAAAAGAGCGATGGTTTTGAACAAAGGCGAAACAGGAGAACTGAAGCGAAAAGTTGGTTATTTAAGAAAATCAAGGGATGAGGCATTGATGGAATTGAAAGCAGAACGACTTAGACTGCGAGTGAAGAAGATACATGACTCTCACGACGAGAGTTCAAAGAAGGAAGAAGGAAGCTCTGAGGAAGAATTGAAAGTAATACGGAAACTATCGGTTACTGATAAGAAGTTTGTGCAAAATGAGCGCCCAAAATCGCTCTTTCCTCCCCTAACGAGAGGTGCTAGCGTGAGCAATTTCAGATCAGCTTCTGAACCGTCGACACCAACAAATGCTTTGGAGTTCAGAAGCCATGGCCACAGTGACTTGCAAGATACTGAAAGTATATATAATCAAAGGTCAGTGCGGTTACGAAAGGTAGAGCAGGATATTTCACGAAGTTATGGTGGTTCTCAAACCGAAAAAGGAAAACTAAATAGAAGTCATTTTCAATCGGGGCTATCGGACTGTCGATTGGTTGGTAGTGACAGCAAGTTGTTAAATAATGACATTGGCAATGGCAGAACTGGCGGTAAACTTGAACATGACGTGATTGCCGGGCATGGGCGGAAAATTTCAAGAGCCAACTTCGAAGATAAGCTAACAATGCTAAAAATGGCAAAAGAACCCTTTAATAATGAAAGACATGTTGATAAAAAGAATATCTATGGAGTTGAATCTACTTTCGTAAATGGAGTCACAAATAGAAAATATGGTTTACCTCATTTAATGGACACTAATGGGCATCCAGAATATGGCAGAAAATATGATGGATACAAAACAGTATAAGCAAGTAGGATGGCTAATTATTTTTTACTATAATGAAGCTTCCTTGAGCCATCTTATGGTGTTTGTTTCAGATGAATTTCATATTGTTCATATTGATCTGTCTCTAAGTATAAACAATGTAATTTATATTTAGTAAGTATTAATATATATATATATATATATATATATATATATATATATATATATATATATATATATATATATATATATATATATATATATATATATAGCTTAAGAAGAAGTGCTGTATGTCAAGTAGGATACTAGGAAATATCATATGGCGATACAAATACAAAATAAGTGAACATTAAATGTCATACTTGACAAGCTGTTGACTGTTCGCTAGATCTCGCTCTTTAATAAGAAACTAATAACTTCTGCTATAAGCCAAAATGTCACTATGAACATAATAATGATGATGCTGGTGGTGGTGAAATCTTAATAACTATGGTTGCCATCATTTTTATACTCATACCAGATCATCATCTCCCTTCATCTCCTTTTTCAATGCAGGACCTTTTTTGAGGAACTTTTCCAAGCCTATACGATAAAGCTTGACCACACCCTACTTGAGGTTCTTTGGGGCCATGCCTTTCAAGCAATCCAAAATTTGTTGTTTGATGCTACATTGAGACACATGTACTGTTCACGAAATTTACACAGATTATATACAGACCAAGGTACAGAAAGACTTCTGCACAATAAGAAGCATGTGAAAAGGAAGAAGATGACCACAATTTTGAATTTCCAAAGTCACACTCAAGATTTCCCCAAAACCACAAACTGAGATCACTCTAAAATAGGTCCAGCTTTATTGCCACCAGCACAAGCTTCATCGCCATTCAGGGCCTATTTAAAGGAAATTTTCTAAGGCCACACTATGCGTTGATAATGCTGGACCACACCCTAATTGAGCCTTATGTGTGGCAGTTTGTTGCTTGATACCACATGGAAATATTTATTGTGCTCTTCCTGAAATTTGAATAGAGCATATACAGACTAAGGCATAGAACAACATATGAACGTGAGAAAGCTAACCACACTTTTAAGTTTCCATGACAACATTCAATATTTCCAACACTGGCCATTTATACACGTTTTCTCACAAGAAACAGCTTATAAGAAAGCAATGCTCAAATGGCGATAATTTTTTAAGGTTTTCAGCTTTTTCAAGGAACTCAAACCCCTTTTTAGCTGAAATGCCCTAAAGCCTAAGGAAATCCCAAAAAATCTCATGGCTCAATCTCCAAATTCCAGTTTCTTTACTTACCATAAATCGATTTTTCGTCATTAGGGAGCTGTCATTTTAAATACTGGATAGAGGGGTGGAAGAATTTTTTGAAGGTTGTCAAGTTTATTAGCCTTTTGTTATTGGGCTGCCAAATTTTTTTACCAATTCATGATGGGGTAGCAAAATTTTTGAAAAAATTCCCACCTTAAAAACTATTTGCATGCCAAATGAAGAATGCTATTTTTTTTCTAAAAAAGCTATGTATGAAAATGCTTTCTTTTTCAAAATAAACATTTGTGAGTAAAAAGCTATTTGAAATAATCAGTTAGTGTTCCTTTTTTCTTTGATTCCCGTTTACTTCTCTATTTTCCTTTCTTTCATATCCAAATTGCATTTTCGGTACTTTCAAGCTTTAGATCCAAATTGAATGACACAAATAGAAATATTGTTGGGTTATGAAATTTTCCCACCAATTGAAAATGAGCATCACATATTATTGAATATAATGAATGGGGCACGTAAACTTTTAAATTTATCCCAAAACTTCTTCCACCCCTGTACCCACTAGTAAAAATTACAGCTCCCTTATTGTATTCAAAACGATAAAGATAGAACTTACCTTCGAGTATAAAAGATTAATGAAGGAATGGTATCCCATTTTAGCCAGTTTATTTCAGTAGAAATTAACAAAATCTTAAGAAAATCTCAGCTCAATTTCAGGAAATTTAAGAAAATTGAGGCTCTGGCAAAAAAGCGATCTACTTATAGAAACCTTCATTTTCAGTATTGCATCCAACCTCGTCTTCGTCAATTTTCTTTCTCTTACCAAATATTTATACACTATACTTCATTCAACCTAGAAACCTAACAAATTTATAACCTACTATGAAAAGAATAAATGTTAAGAATCGTTGCTCTATTAAAGGTTTGTGTATTGATGGTGCAAATTCAAAAGTTCAGAAGAAACTCTCTTTGCTCTGCATTACTATTGATTGATTCCATTCCTCTAACATTTTCGGTTTTCGACAAAAGAGAAGAGCAGGGATGCCTACGCTGAAGAGGCAGGTGGGGCAAGAATTACCCTTCATACTGAACACCTTCTATCTCTCCTATCTTGTGAAGGGGCATTTTCTGGCATTGCAGATACTTTGGTGTAAGAAAATTTGTCTGGGGGCAAGCCTCCAGATCCCCAAATTTGCATTGTACTACAAGAAGACCAATATACTAAGCATTGTTCTTCTGGAAAAAAGTTGGAAGATCAAAATCTACCCCTGGTGAGGAGCATACATATACATAGATGTGCCCTCGGAGGAATCCTTGTGCCCTGCCTTAGGTAAGTGCAGGTGTCCCTGGAACACTGGTTCTATACACTGAGATCTTGGATCTTTTTAAAAACTAATGGCAACGATTGTAGGGACAGGGTTCATGGAAGTGTTAACGTCATGGTCCCTTGGTCAAGCGAGAGTAAATATTTTACATCGAGCCATGTACAATTCCAATTGGTCTAATACCTTGCATCAGGGACGACGATAGAAGGGGGCGAAGGGGGGGCAGCACCCCTCCTGTCCTCGAAGAGCGGTGACAAGGGGAGCAAAAGTGCCCTTATAGAATTTTCTCATATTTTGATCTTACATTCGTTCTTCTCTCAGGCTCGATCACCTACCCTCAAGCAGTCATCACCTGCCACGAGATACAACAATGATGTGGAGCATATATTTGTGAAGTAGCCCTTAAGCATAAATATTGACGTCACTACGATGTCATAATCAGTTCAAGTGCCCTTCTGTAAAATT
>WIPJ01001868.1:453168-495927 GCA_018155075.1 Cassiopea andromeda
TCCCCCCCCCCCGCCCTACTATTGCTCCGGCGTCCGTTATTAGCTTCTTTGCTCTATTCTGTAATCGTTGCGGTTTGGGCAGTTCGGTGTTGGAGAGAGTACTCCAAACAAATTCAGTTTTGCTCGGTTTTATAGACTTGCTCAAGCTCACTATGTGTCAGGATGTTCTCAACTCTATCAAGGAAATAAAGCTCCTTTTCAGCTCTTTCTGATAGCTGTTAACTGTTCTTTCCAAATAAAGTCCTCATCAACGTTGATTCCTAAATATTCTATTTTGTTAACCATTTTCATAACTTTGATACTCGAACAAGGTCTGATAAATCGTTACCTATTTTTAGCGCAACTACAAAATGTCAAATTCCGTTTGCCCTTCACTGAAATTATGCAATTGAACAGCTTTCTGCCTGCTATCAATATTTACCCGAATTCTGTATCCGTGATTCGCTAAAGAACAATGTTCTCTCTGACTGCTCAACACTACGAGAATGCTTCCGACTATGGGCCTACTTCACCTACATCTTCTTCATCGTCACCATTGTTTTCATCGTCTTCTTTTCTCTTCACTTTTTCCACGGGATCATCGTGTATCCTGATGGTGCAGCTGCCAGTCTTCTCCTACCATCGGTGGGTGAGCATGAGTTATTGATAACATTGATTCGCTGCTAATTCTAGGTGGGTATACCAGAAGTAATCTGTTGGATAAGGAGTAGAATGAGCAGAGATCCACATATACCACAGGTCTGCACCACCATTCAGCGCGAATAAGTCTACTAACTTTGGCAGTGGGGAACTGTCATACCTTGAATCTTGAATCTTGAATCTAAGCCTTTTCAGCCCCCTGAGGGGTTTGCCTATCCACCACTCTCTCGTCATGCTTCTTCTTGCAAACTATTTCATGCTTCTTAACGTAGCCTTCTGCTAGATCTTTCCCGCAAAATTGACATCTCTTTCTCTTTCTCGTGAATTCTGCACCGCATGTTCCTCTCCTTGTCTTCACCGGCCCCCTTCTATTTCCTAACTCCTTTTTTTGTCTTTTCCTCCTCCTCTCTGATTCCGGGTTCTCGTTGACATCATTCTCCATCGTCTCAATTTAGGCCGTCTCACAACTGTGATGGATATTTTGTTATTGCTGTTTCCCCACCTCCTCATCCAGAGACCATGCTGGTAACATGTCCTCTTTCTTCTGAAGAGTGAGGGGAAATGGTTTGGCCAGTTTGTATTTGCACAACCAGTGCTGGTGTGCAGTCTTTCCTTGCCGCCCCTTAAAGGCCACCGAACCATGGGCAAGGGAACTGTCATACCATGATCATCAATGCTACCATCTTCGTCATCATTTTCACTGTCGTCATCATCATCAATCAATCATCATCATCAATCAATCATCATCATCATCATCATCATCATCATCATCATCATCATCATCATCATCATCATCATCATCATCATCATCATCATCATCATTTTCACGATCCACCTATCCACCATTCTTTCATCTTGCTTCCCCTCATCATCCTCTATGTCCTGCCATATTCATCTTTAGTAACTCACTACCACATCTGCCACATATCCTTGTCCATCTTCCTCATCATGTTCCCGAAGCATCTCCTCCACAATCCTCGTCTTCTCGCTTCTCTGCAGTCATACATCACCACCATCTACATCATCATCTTCATCATCATAATCATCATCATCATCCTTCTTATCATCATCTTCGCGATCATAACATCTCCTTCACTATCATCTTTGTAAGCACAACCATCATCATGATCTTCATTACCATCTTCAAAATGATCCTCATTACCATCACCCCTTTGCCACTTCCATCTTCATTATCAACACTACTATTACCTCCTCGCCATCATCATCTTCCTTACCATCATTTTTGCCAACGTTAACACTATTTTGTTCATCATCTCATTCATCATTTGATTTGGGTGGGAGACATTTTCTGTCTCCTACTAAACGTATTTTAATGCGGAGCACAATGAGACTGGGTTGGGACTTGTGGTATAGCCAACCTTCTGTTTAATTGAGAATGTTTTCGACGCAAATTGAATTTTGGGCGACATGATGAGGCAATTAGCAGACATCATTCATTAATTATTTAAAACATTTATAATTCGTGGGAACTTCATTTTATTGAGGCATTCCGGCCTTGAGTTATGCTAATAGTTTCTTGCTATATTGGAAGGACACATAGGCGCCAGAACCTAATAAGAAGTAAAAGTAAAGGTAGTCCCGTATATTTTCGTACGTAGGGGAGTGCCTGTTAGAGAGGACACTTATGCTGAGCCATCAGCATGTGAGGTAGGGTGGCCAGTTCCTTTCCTCGCCACCTTTATCTCCCCAGTGTTTCTATTGGGTACCCATTTGCTGCTGGGTGAACCGTGAGCGAGCGTTCAGTCAGGGCATCAAGTCGGGCTCGAACCATAGACCTTCCGCATGGGAGGCATGCGCTCTAGTCATTATACTACCTCGCTCACCTAATAAGAAGGGCATAGCTTATTTCCAAAGCAATGCATTTTTTAATACTTGTAAATTGAAGAATTTTACTTTAAATATTTCTTTCATCATCTTCATCAACATCTTCACGACCATCTTAAGGATCATAGCATAGCAATATTCTTTGACTATTTTTATACGGTAGGGGGAGGGCAAGCATGGCTATCAAGAATTTTGCATGTGCTAGGCATGCTCTCGTACCCTTTGTCATTTATGGAGCCTACCACAGTTGGGTCCGGAGACAAATGCTCAAAACAACCGTTCTCAAAAAGTTGGGAAAAGCTATTTTGGGATTGGTTTTTGCCAATTGTACCAGCATTTTGTAGCCTTCAACTGTTCAAAAATTGCCTAATTTTGACGATGTTATGACCCAATTTTACATTAATTTTCTCAAGTTCCAAAAGTTAGGAGTGTGTTACACCCCCCACACCACTGTCGCTACGTCCCTGCTCCCCTCCCAGTTGATGAATCTCGGCATAAGGGAACTCCATCATTGCAGCAAGACTCACATACTCAACCGTCCAAATAAAACGGAAATTTTTTGTCAAAGACTACTCGAGATTATACAATATCATAGCAACATTTTTGAAGCGGAAAAGTGAAAGCTAGCGCTGTATATTGCAACACAAAAGTTTCCCACCATTTATCTGAGAGGAAGGTGATGAACGCCTATTCAAGTACTACGGCACTGCTATGAATGAGAATTCACTCATCGTTAAGCCTTTCGGCACTTGTGAAGCACTTTTCTTAGTAAATGATGGAGACTTACATATATGGGGAGGGGGGGGAGGAATTACCAGAAGCGAAAGTAGGACTTATATGGAGAAATTCAGCCTGAAATCCAGTAAAAGATACAAAAACAGCAAGTAGAGGATGGTCTAGGGGCAAGGGGAGACAGTACCCCAGTAATTCTCGAGTCGGCAAATTCTCGGAAAAACCAGTTCACTTACGGCTAAATAAACGTTGTTTTATACGAAATCCGTCATTTTGCATGAGCCTCTATTTTCTTAACTTTTCCGAAATTGTGCCTGAGATTTTCTTAACATTTTGTCCATCCGAGCCTCATTTTCTTATAAAATTTTTCTCATTCTTAAAATAATATCACGTTTTGTCTGAGCTTCATTTTCCTTATAAACTTCTGTATAAAAACAACGTGTACTTAGCAAATACTCAGCTAAATCGTAACACTCGGCACTTTTAGCAACGTTGCCCCCTGGACGTTTCTCAAAAAAACTCCATTGAAAACACCATGATTGCAAGTCACAATTCCAGCGGTGGGGGTGCTAGCAAAATGCACTGAATGGATGCCTGTGAGACTAAAGTAGGAGTTCCTAGCCATCGACACTCCTGCCCCTCTGAAGGGGTGATTTCTAAAAATTTTTACAAGGGGGTTCTAGATGCAACCACGCACACATTTCGGGTGTGGCCTAGCTGCAGCCATACCCACATTCCTATGTGTACAATCAGTAATTTAAAATGTCTCAATAGCCATATAGCAGTGCATAATTGTACTACCTGATGTAGTACAATCAGTAATTTAAAATGTCTCAATAGCCATATAGCAGTGCATAAGTGACCATTGCAATACAAAAATACTTTGAAAGCAAGATCAATACATTTGGAAAAGCAAATTCAATACAAGAATTGTTTGGGGGACTGAGCCCCCCAAAATGATCAATAATTTTAAGGCTGGTCACTCCTCGAAAATTTAACTAGGGGAACTCCACCCCTGAGCTCCCCTAGAAATCACCCCTGTTGTTCTGGCTTAGTTTCCTTTACACCATATATTTTTTCAAAGCTGCAGGAGAGGACAAAACAGTCATTTCCACATTATTGTTGTATTTTTGCCTTTACTTTGCGTAATTTGTAACTTTCATATGAACATAATTTACTTAAAGGTATTATGTATCTATTTATAGGTTTTCAAAGACACAGTTTGTAGTTCAGTTTTTTTCAAATTCTATACTTATATAAAAACTCAAAATAATATGAAATGAAAATGAGAGTAAAATGTCTACGCGGAAACTTCTCACACCTCATTGAGTTATAATTGTTTGATGCTTTGCATCCCCTGGTTGAGAACCCCTATACTATAGAGAGAGAGAGAGAGAGAGAGAGAGAGAGAGAGAGAGACTGCGAGGAAAGGCCCCAGCTACCCTGCCTCACAAAATCAATGGCTGAAGATCAAGGGCGTGCGGAAGTAAGGGCGTAGGGTGTTACAGCCCCACCCCCCCATTTTAGCCGAAATCGTAGGTAATTCTATAGCTTTTCAGTAAAGGCTTGCTTTGCTATCGGTATTTCTAGGAGATTTAGTTGCCTGTCGGCACATTTCTGTTGCTACACCCCATCCACTCAAAAGTCTTTCGGCATGCCACTGTTGAAGACATGCAGAAAGATATGGCAGCGGCTTTGGGCAGCAAATCGCTCGAAAGAATAAAATGTTTATGAGGGACTGCTCACTATTTAGTGTTGAAGGTACTGAAAGGAAATGATCAAACGCTCGTCTTACCCAACCTTGAGATTTTGCTAAAATGTGCCTGCACAGCTTTTTTCTATCAGAAAATTTCTGTCACCTAACAAGTGCACAATAAGGAATTTTCGAGGACAGGGGTCCAACCCTTGACAAAGGACATAGTAAAGCTTCTAAAAGAAGATACGGCCTTCGATTACTTCTTTTCAGATTCATAAACAGAAGAAATACTATGAGAGGTCTACTGATATCGTTGCTCTGAAGGCTAATGATTCTTATTCTTAGTTTTTATCACGGTAGAGTAGGGAAAATGAGGGCTAAGCCCCCAGAAAATTTTTGGAACCACGTCTTTTCCATGTTAGGGTAACGCCCATATTGAATAAAGAGGGCATTACAGCAAATGGCACTTACGTTCTTGTGCTAAAAATGGCAGGGATCTCGACCCCTAGAACCCCACCCTTAGTCTCTCCGGTACCAACTTCTCTGTAAGGTGTCGTTCACCCTTCACGTAACGCTAAATTTACCATTTTTGAGACCCTCCTCTCCCTGTCGTAATGCTCCATACTGTAGCTCTCCATCTAAATTGAACAATAGCTAAACAAATCAAGGTACCCTCCCTCCTCCCTAGAGGCGTTACGCAACGGTGATGAATGGCCCCTAATCACTAGGGGGCCAGAATTGACTTTTATATTTGGAAAAATTGACCTTATCTTTTTGATGATTTTGACTTTATTTTGACATAGCGATTTTGCCTAAGTTTGTAGTAGGTACAATCCATTTTATTAATAAACTACATTATACGATTTTACTAGTACACATTTTGATACTATATTAGTGTCATCATCAGCACAGTAAAGATAAACAACTAAATGAAAAGATTTAATACTAGAAAAATACATAAGATGCAAAAGATAACCCACAGGGTAGAAATGGAAATCAGAACATAAACGGAAACTATTTCATGATGATGGAAAATCAAGACATTTAGGGAAGCAAGATCCGATGGTCAATTCACAAATAAGTGGAGATTTGAAGATATTTGACTTATCATTCACAATTTTGAATATGTTTACCTAGAAAGTGTTGAATTTTAACCGTATTTTAACCTGCATTTGTAATTTTGACTTTATTGATCTAAAAATGTAATTTTGACTTTATTTTGACCTATAAACGTCTTTCAAATGGGTTTGTAATCCTTATAAAAGTGTTTTTTGGTGTTTCAGGTCACCCACAGACGGTAAAAAGATTTTGAATTTATTGACTTCATTGACTTTTGGTCGCCCCTACTAATCACCCAAGACTTGAACCTACATGATACCGGATTCATTCCAACTCCGGATTGCTTCCACACCAGGTCATGGAGTGAGACTACATCGGGTTCGTGCAGTTATACGATACCGTAAAGTGGAAAGAAGTGACTCCACCTCGCTTCCAAGCGGAGTGATTTCACTCCATGAAAGCAAATCAGTACCACACTGGATTACTATAGTGTCGTGTAACTGCACTCCCCTATCCGATGTTAACAGTAATCCGGTATGATACGAATCCGGTATCGTGTCACTGGGGCCTTGAACGCAATGCTGCGACTAGAAATTCAATTACATACGAAAAGCGCTTAATTGTAAATCCAAGAAGGCAACGCCAATAAAATCACGGTTTATATACAGGTGTAGATGATGATAATACGATACATATTCTACTACTTTACTGCATATTATTATCACTATATTTACTGTTTATATACATATCAAGTTGCACAAAGTCTCCAAGTGATGTCTCTTATTTACATGTATTAGCGTGACAATTTAACATCTTAACACAAGAGCGTCGAAACGGAGGAAACTATTGGATTTCTAGACTACGCTAAGGCCGATTTCCATTACAGCGCTGTCATTCGCGCGAGCGCTGCGCCTGGAAGCTGACAGAGGTTCAACTCCTATAGCTCTCAGATATGACAGCGCGCGATCGTCTCTCACCTCAATATCTTCTTGCTGCGCATGCCTGAGAGTTGAGCGCTGTGCACTCGCAACCAAAAGCGCTGCAATGTAAACCGGCCGTTATTCAATTAGATCACTTAACCAAAGCAACTTTATAACATACAGCTAAATTATATGTTAACAAAGAGATTGATTCTAAACTAGCTAATCCTGCATTGTATGTGAAACATGTGACTAAAATATATGGTTTCCCAAGCAAAGAAGGTTTCCCACCTACAGAACCGTTAAGACGCCCTCGTAGTCGTAGCTGAAGCATGTTAACAGTAACTATAAACTGCTAAACCATGCACGGGCAACCTTTTTCTCAAATGGGCCTAATTTTACATTTCATCAAAGGCCGCGGCCCATAAACAGAAGAGATTTAATGAAATATTATAAGCATGAGCACGCTTTCATACAAGATATAGGTACACAAAATCTTTTCCAAAGTATTCATACCAGTAACTATTCATATCATCATGATGAAATATTCAAATGCTAGTCCGCCATTCTCACAATGAAGGGGAACCACACATCATATAGGGCTCTCAGAAAATGTCGGGCTAGCGCATTCATTGTGGGAATGGTGGGCTAGTATTCGAGTATTTAAAAACGATGTTCCAGGCGTATCTAATACATTCTGTTGCAGGGAATACTCTTCTAAATCTTGAAAAATCACACTGTTTAGTGTTCTTATCACAAAAACCCCAAATTCAAACATTATTCAAACATTCATCAATTCATAAGAGAGGGCATAAAAAGTTCTTCGCGGGCCGGATTAAAACTCTGTGCGGGCCGTTGGTTGCCCGTGGGCCGTAGATTGCCCATGCATATTCTAAACAAAGTAAAATCTGGATAAAAAATAAGTTACAATCTTTGTTTGAAAAACCAAGCTCGTGGTTTTCGAAGTGAATGAGTGACTTCTCGAAGTGGGCCTTATCTTTTAAGGGAAAATTTGACTAAGTAGTCATTTTGTGGAATTTGAATCTTTTCCAAGTAATCTTTTAGCTGTTGTTAAGACTCTAAGTGGTTGGAATAAGTATTGGGATAAATTTCTTGGTTCACAAAGCTAAGCATAGACAGCAAGAAAAAGTGGATCGGGTATCAACTGGTCCGATCTGTTTTTGGTACAGCTAGGCTTTACGTTTACACAAGGCCATAAGGGGCTACTCAACAATACTTTAATTCTTTGGAAGAGTGAGGGGGTACATAGATTACAGGGACGCCGGAGCATGTTTTGAGTAAGGGGGCTGGGAACGAGTGGCAAGCTCCCCTTGGGTGTGGCAATGGAGGTCAGGGGTGGAGGCCCTTATAATTTTCACAAGTACGCCCTTAGATTGCAAGCAAGCAGCCTTTTTGAGTATCAAAGTAAATCATATCTTCCATAGAATAGACTACCTATTGCATGACATTATGCACTAGCAAATAGTTGGGGGCTGCAGTCCCCCAGCCCCCTAGCTCTGGCGTGTCTGAAGATTGTGACAGTTTTTCTAGGAAAAAGAGCTCGCTGAAGAATCGTTACACTACGCTCTAAAACTGTTAAGGTTTCCATTCATTACTAAAACTTGAACCCAAAAGTAACATGGCGTCGGACAGGGGTTATTTCGGTAAAATTTTTCTGACATTGGGGGAAGGGGGCCAAACTTTATTACACTTTGAGTGCCTTATTTTTAGAATAGATCTTACCGCATCCTACAAATCTCGTGTAAATGTAAGGCTTATTCGTACCGAAAACTGATCGGATCCGGGGAAGTGAGTAAGGGGTGTGTAGATTGTTACACCTTCACATTTTCTGAAGGCGTCGCCTGTCGGCAAAATTTGGTGCCTGTCGGTAAAAGTTGGCGCCTGTCAGTAAAAGTTGACTTGCAAGTAATTGTGGGAAGTTGATATATTGGATCTAGTTTAGATCTGCTCGTGTACTTATTGGGTGTAACAGAATGATGATTTAATTGAAACAGTTAAATATAAATGAATTTAACATCTGCGAATAGAGGTGTTAACGAGAGCCCATCTGGCACAGTTCATCATGAAGGGCGCCAAGAACTCATGAAAGGAATGCTTTTGAATGATTGAATAGCGACATATACAAGCAATTAAAAATGCATGTAAATTCTCTAAATGTCGTGTTGGGAAAGAACTCGCGATGGGATGTGAAATATGGCAGTCGACGCCTGTAATTGCAGAAGCCGACAACTCAAGTTGAATATTATCCATAATTTATTGCTATGATAACACTGCTAGTATGCCTATTATTGGGATATTTCGAGAGCAAACGAGCAATAACAGAGTTGGTCAAGGATTTCAATAAAAAGAGGCTTAAGTAAGTACTTTATGAGCAAAATTTTCATGCGTTCTAGTAATAAATTGGCCTTGATAACATGTTGAGAACTGATGTTATAATCTTATGGATATAAAGACCCACCCAAAAATTACCTAAAGAGTTCAGTCATTAGCGTACTATCAGAAGATTGGGGTAGGGTAAAAAAGAAAGTAGCCCCCAAACGATGGAACAGAGCTAGAACGATTTTTGTAAATAGCCTAAACCTTAACCGTTTCTATATAGTTCAAAACACAATGAAATATGACTAATCTGTAACTAAGATGGCTGATGGTTGAATTGAAGCATGTTTAACAAAACAAAATCTGTCGATTTTTTCTCTCAAGCTCTTGACAAACCTACTTTTGATGAGAACCTTTGGAAAAAGCCTAAAATAATTATGACTTCAGATGCAGAGAAGATGACACTATTGTTACCCACGACCTCTAAAATTGCGTCCAACGTGTACATCAGCTTTCGGTGCCAACTGTGCTGGCCACACTATAGACTCGATATCAATTGTGGCCCCCCCAGAGCTAATTCCCCTGATACACAACCACTGGTATCTGCAACAGATCCAGAGTATGGGCTGTTTCTTGTAGCTACAAGTTTCTAAGCATTGCGCTCATGTAGAATCGGGCATAGTTACAGGTCATACAGCTACACCTTTTCACCACTGGTACCTTCTTCTTCTTTGTGGTTCCATCTGCACACTTTAGTTTCACCTCAGTCGACTCTATCCTTGATGGGGTACACTGACTACAGGTGGAGAATGGTGAATGGCTGCTCAACTGAACGAAGTACGTCATACACTGCCCAAAACAGAGCTTTGTTTTCACCTCTGTGGAATTGCAGCCATGATGATGGACCTTTTGCATCATCGATCTTCCAACGCACCAGTCTCTTTTCAAATCTTTCCATTTCAACGGCAGTGGTATTGCACTGCCTTTAGATGACAGTGAACTTAGCCCGAAAGGGATTGTCCGACAAGAGATGAGTGGTAGAGTGCATACGCTGAAGAAAATTGCGATGAAGAAAGTGGATAAACTGTTTCCATCCATTTCTATGAAAAAACAGAGCATGAATTGAAAGTTCTTTTTCTATTTCTCTATTGCGAAAAAACCTAACTAAAACTACAACTAAGATACATTTTAGGCCCCTGGAAAAAGACATGAAGTCACCCAGTTCCCACTGCAGATGGGACTTACAAGAAATGTAAGTAACCTTAAGGTGGGAGCAAATGGGTGTAAATAGTAAGCAAATTCATTAACAACGAGCAACTGCATACACTGGTATAGCATTTCCAAGAAAATTGAAACAAAAAATATTTAGTCAGCACCACTGCCCCAAAAGGAGATTTTGTTTGTTACTGCTGTGAGCATTTGAATTCCATGATTGCTTCCCTATGCACCCAACATCTCTCACATTAAATCAGTCACACAGATTTGCTGCATGGGAAGTGTAGGATTGACGAAGACAGAGGTTGAGAATACACCTCAGAGTAAATGAGCGTTGATGAACAGAGAAACAGAGCCTTCTCATAATTTAAACGTAATTGAAAAGGGCACCGTCTAGACCTTATCCTTCCTGTATAATTCAACAAACTTCTCGTAGTTTGCCAAGCTCGTAAGGATACTGATAAACACTGGCATCACAACCCATAGCCGCCTCTTGTCTCCAGTTGATTCATGAATCTCATAACATTCATTGAAGAGATTTTCACCGCTGAATATCTTTTATTCATTCAGTCATTCTTGCGAGCAAAAAATGGGAAATTATTGCATTTTCCTTATCGGTTAAGAAGACGAACAGGAACTGTTCACCATTTTTGCTGTCTATGATATCAGAGACGACATAATTGCGTGACACCACGATTTGGAATCAAAAAGATAAAATGATCAATGCACAATCTCCTCTCTACTTCGAATAACAAAGCTTATGCAAAGTGATTACCAAGTCTACTAGTTTTACCATGATGAAAGCATATAAAATTGTTATTTAGAAATCATTATTTAGAGAAAAACAAGAGCAGCAGTGGCCTAGCGGTGAGGAATTCGACTTAGACCATCGTGGTCAGGGGTTCAAGGCCCACCGCAGGCCATTACTGACGTCAGGAAGGGCATCCGGTCCTAAATGCTCGTGCTAGAACTAAAGTCCTCTCAGAGGCACCCTCCAAGCCCCAAGAAATTGGGGGAAACGGAGCTAAAGTCGAATTAAAAAAATTAGAGAAAAACAAGACCTGGGTAATTGGATCAGGCGATGGGGTTTGGCTCTCCAAAAATCGTTACATCCATATTAAAAAGAGGTGTACAGCCCTTCGGCAAGCCCTGAAATGTGATTGTCTCGTTTCATAAGCTGACTTTATTCAATCCTGCAATGGCCTAACGGTGACAACCGATACCACAAGCAAAAAAAAGTGATTTAGAAACCAATATTGCCCTATACGTCCATAATTAATCAGAAAGACAACTCTTGAAAGAGAAGAGTTGCTATTTCACGTTGCTTACACAAAAAGCAACCTTTTGCAATCTTTTGCTCTCCAATAATTGTAAAATTTACTGTTAAAAGTCCAGCCACTATCGGCTAACTTCAAAAGATGCTGGGATCGCCGGCATCTTAATGGCAGAGGGATGTTAGTGGCGCATTTCCTAACTATGACTGCACTACTAAAAGAAGAGATCTTTACGGCTGCCCTTTCAGGTCGCCAAGCTTTGTGATATCTGTATGATTTAGAGTCATTACTTTAAGACCGAAGCCATGAAAGATAAGGCAGTACCAAAATGGAATAGTGGTTTTCAACAAAGAAAACACCGAGGTAGGTATTCTTGTCTGCTAAGTACAATCTCGTACACTCACTTGATCAACGTTTGAGAAATTACGTTGGGAATGTTTGAACGCATAATTACTTCACTTCAGAGCCATTGATACAACCATGGTACTAAAAAGGGCTCTAGTCGATTTTCAGGAGACAGATCTTTTTGTACCGCACATCTTTTTTATAAGAAACCATCATTCTGCCTGAGCCTCAATTCTCTTAACTTTTCCTGAATTTGAGCATGGGATTTTCTTAAAATTTTATAAAATTTTACTGAAATAAACTGGCTACCTTTTTTGTTCATCTTGTATACTCGAATCTAAGTTCTATCTTTAACATTTTGAATTTAATAATGATGTTATATCGACGTTTGGTCAACAAAAGTACTTAATTTTGGAAATTGAGTCTTGTGATTTTCTTAATATTTTCTTAAGATTTTGGCCATTTGAGCTTCATTTTCTTATAATCTTCCTATAAAAAAGTGCATTGAAAAAACATCAATTTCAAGGCAGAAGAACTAGAAGCTACCATAGATGACAAAATAATGTTGGAGTATAAAAGGGAAAGCTAGAAGGAAAGAAGGTCGATTCTCAAAGCACGCAAAAAATTATGATTTCAAGCATGCAATTCATTCATCAACTGTGAATATTGTTCTATCGCTGCTTTCTTCTGAGAATATTTTTGTCAACAGACATAAACGAATGTGCGAGCAATCCGTGTGTAAATGGAGCCACTTGCAGCAACAATCTCAACTCCTACTCTTGCACATGCACAGCAGGCTATACAGGAACCAACTGTGAATCAGGTAAACTGATTTTTATATATAAAGTATCCATTCCCAGTTATTACTTGATTTGCATTTAAGGTAGCAATGTGTGTGTATGGTGGGTTACAAACATGAAAGTGGGGTTAAAAACGTGTATGTGAGGTTGCAAACGTGTATGTGAGGCTAAAATAACATGGGGCCCAAATCTTACTTAACTCCAAAGAACCCCCGAGTTTCTCTGATTTGCCAGTGTTCAGAGCTGCATTGTATTGAGATTGCTATGGCGGATGATCTATCAGTGAATGGTACTACATAAAAAACTTCCACAACACGCTCTGTTTCATGGCTATTATGGTCAATATCTGTCATTTATTGCTCTATAATTCATCATTCACAAATTCATTATATGCCTGTTATTTTTAATGTGGCCTATTGTTATGTATTGTAGTGCCAGGATTTCTATGTTGAGAAAGCATTGTGTTGCAGTTCTAGATTACTTCAGTCTAGTCTGGGAGCCATTCTTAAATTGTCTCACTTTGACAGAGCACCAGCCTCGGAATTCCTGTGACTTTGCTCTTATCTGAAGAGGAATTGCTTGGAAACCATTAGGAACTGTCACAGGGTGATTATAACAGAATTCAAATTCAGAACTGAATACTAAGGAGGTAATTGCTGAAGTAGAAACTTAAATTGAATGAAGGAGGCCTTCCACCACAACGGAACCAGCTGTCGACCTCGGATGCATGATAAGGCAATTAATTGGCTATTGAATTTACGAATGTATAGCATGAACTCCAAATATATGTATGGTACTTTCAAATATGTTTTTACATGAAAATAGTTAATATGAACATACTAGGGCATCTTTTAAGGGTTTCTCACTGGTGGAGTATTTGAGAGAAAGGCTCTTTAGATAAATGTAGAACCTACAGATGAACAGGTTTTGGAAAGTACGTTTAAAATCTTGATACCGAACGAAAACCTCATATACCTACGTATACAAATATTCAAAGTAAGACGAAAACAAAGTGGTCGCTGAATTAGAAGGGCACCTAAGTGGTGGGAAAACATGTTCCACTGGTGGGGCAATGAAAGGGGCTGGTGGGGAATATCGCCACCATATTGTATGCTAAAAAATACCCTGGAACATTAAGGTTTGAAGAATAACACAAGGCTCATGCTTCATCGCGATTATGATTTTGTTTATTTGAATTTTCTTTGCATTGTACTTTTCAATGCAGATACCAAATTTATTTTTCATGCTCTGATGTTGTTTTGTTTTTATGATAAGGTAGTACACAAACTAAAATTATAATTTTTTCCTATAATTTTCAGGCGCATTTACACCTATTGTCACCCAAGAAAACAATCTGGGCTTCTTAAGCTTTGCCCCCTGCCCCCTCTGGGTGGCCCGGACTAGGTATTCCTAAAACAAATGTTGAGGTTTACAAGACCTTCCAAGCAATGCTTTCTCAGATCGAATGAATTCAATGGAGGATCTTTAGATATCAGAAACTAACTTCGTCTGACTGCTCTAAAATATATTATGAGTAGCAGGCAGGGGTGTAGTGCCAAACTTTTAACAATGCAGAATCTTGGAAACCACACCCTTTGGGAGTAGTACAAAGTAGTTCAAATTCATTTCTTGATACAGTAGAAACCCTCACATAAGAACCTACAATTCTGAAATGAGCCCATTTGTGTTGTAATGCGATGAGGAAGTTCCAATAATCAGGGTGCTGGTTCTTAAAGCAGGATCTAAGACAAATGCCAGGAAAAATAATACACGTCTTTTTTATAAGAAAAAAGTTTATAAGAAAATGAGGCTCAAATGGTCAAAATCTTCAGAAAATCACAAGGCTCAAGTTCCAAAATTTAGTGTTTTTATTGGCCAAAAAATCGATATTTCGTCGTTATTGCATTCAAAATATTAAAGATGGAATTCAAATTCAAGTATACACTATTAATAGCGAAAGTGTAAACCATTTTAACCAGTTTATTTCAGGAAAAGTTAAGAAAAATTTAAGAAAAATCTCGGGCTCACTTTCGGGAAAAGTTAAGAAAATTAAGGCTCACGCAAAATAATGGTTTTCTTATAAAAAAAACGTGTAGTCGCCAGTTCAGCATTAAAATACTATGATAGTTTAGTCAACAACCACCCAAAGTTTTGCGGTTAAAAACATAGGCGTGAACCAGCCTATCACAATTATGCATTTACTATTTCTGGAGCATTCATGAAATAGGTTCATTGGCAAGCAGACAAAGTTTGTTTCCCAGTGACTAGAAATTGAACCATTAATAAGAACCTAGCTAGAATATCTGGCTGAAGAGGATCTAGTTGTTGAAATCGCAATATATTTAAGACTTTAGGCTCTAATAAATGAAGCTTCGTTGTGGGGGTTTTTCCTGTACTCCACAGAACACCAAATTTTTTCCAAGTTAAAGCAACAATTTTGTGTAGAGATGTAGAAAAAATAGGTAAAATTTTCAATAACTTGGCATTCAAAGGGGTGAATGTGCCCCTAGAGCCTGCCATGGATTTGATCAGGGGTCTGCAGTCCCCGAGTCCCCCATAACTACACCCTTTGCTTGCAACAGATCTGACCAAAGCTGGATCCAAAGCTGTCAGTGTTTAGTCACCTGCATAGTTGCACGAAAACCCTAGACTGGTCTAACAAAAAAAGAGATCTCTTGCAACGCCAGAACAAATATAAGCCCGTCCTCATTTTAATATATTTTATCGGGACTCATTCATATCCAGTCCCACCCACCATAATTAAGATTCAAAATTGTCTTTTTGCATATTACACGCAATGATAACGCCTATTCACACAGGCCAATATCGTTAATGAAAAAGCCTTTTTGCCATTTCTCAGTAATTAGAAAGGCTGGTCATTAGAAAAATTGCATTCTACAAGCAGTAAAAATATGCTGAAATTTGCTGTGAAGAGACAGCAATCAAAAGTCCAAGCTCCAAGCAATAATATCCCCATCTAGGCTGGGGATATTATTGTGCAAGGAAGAGACTGTATAACCAAACTGAGGTTGCAGCAAGTCGTTTTGAACTATGTTGTCTGATGGAAATTCGGGAACTTTAATTTAATCCTCCTGAAATCCTCCAGAATATCACCGAAATTTATAGCGACGCTAGCTGTTACACATTTTAAGCTCAGTAGACAGTTTCCAAGGCACCCTTAAATCATCTATTGATGCTGAGATTTTGTGAGTCTTCAATGGACCTCAATTCATCACTAATAGTTATGGAAAAATGAGCTGGGAATCATGTAGCAAGCGTCTTTGCGGACGGCTAAATAACGGCACATACGGAAAGACCTCAGCTCTCTTGGACTGAGAGTGAACGATCACAATTACACAGAAAGGAGCATACAGGTTATAAACTAATTTTTGTGACTGATAACTCTAAAATACAGTAAGACGTAGTACGGGCGGGCAATAAAGACCAAATTTACGAGTGAATGGAAAGGCGCTAATCAACATAAGCCAAGCTACCGTGTTTTGATTACATCAGTGTACAATTCCCCTGTGTTGGTATCTTCATTATAGCTTTCTAGTTCTGAGGATGATGACTTTGCATTATAACGTTTGTATTATTGGTGCTTTGCAGAGAGGAGGGGAGGAAAGCGAAATATACGCAGGATGAGTCTTTTGTGCATAACAGCACAGATGCCTCTCCTCTTCTTGAAAAGCAATCGAGACCATCTGTACTTTGCAAATTGTGAATCAAAAAACTTTCCTCTTTATTACGGATCAATAAAAGCCATCTCGCTACACTTACCGTGGCTGTCTCACAAAACAGTAACACGAAGAGCTTGTTCCTTACTTTAGATTTAAGCATATTCTTGTTTGAACTCAAATACCCCTTGATTCGCTCCTGTTTCGACTTTCTAAGCAAACCGAGTACCCAAGACTGCTGACGGTTGATTGTTACTAACAGGAGTAGTCGAAATGCGTGATTTCATTTCATTTAATATATTTAAGGGGGGACACCCTTCAGCAATGAAGTGATGCAAGATGCATTCTAATATTTATCGCTGTCTCTTCATATTTTTTTCTAAGAAAGCTTTTTTCGGTCAAAGTACCGAAACTTTCTAAAGCGTTTCACGATTTAAGTATCACAACTTCTGAACGACTTTCCAAGCAAGCACTAAAAGTTCTAATGTTTGCGCATGCACATTAATGGAAAGTGAAAAAGCTCAATGTGCAATCTTGGTCAGTAGCAGAGGTTAACATTTTGGAGAGAAGCCAACATAACATTAATTATATGACATAAAATGGTAACAGGGCAATCGAGTACCACTTTCTCATAAATCACATTCCAACAAAACACGATCTATATCACTGGTTTACACGAGGTAGCGAGGCTTTCACTTCTCCATCAACTTGCACACACAGAGAAAATAAAATTTGGCATCATAAAACAAGCAGTTACGAAAAGGAATTTAGTTCTCTACAAAGGTATTCCACAGAGTTGATAGTTTCTACAACAATAGGCTTTCTTTACCGACTTAAGTTTGTCTAAAAAAAGGGCTTCGGTAAAGCTGATTTTCAATGGTCTTGACTGCTAACGTATCCCAAAATTGGTTTCCTTTGCACCCTTACACTTGTCTTAATAAACGGTCTAGAAACAAGCTGGAAAAGGAAAATTTATGTTTGGTGGCACTCAAAACAGGGGAATAGTTCTTATCAAAGGTACTATACGGTTATCATTGATTCTCATGGGTAAGTTTATAACTACTGAAATGGGAAAAGAAATCTTTTAACATACGAAAATATGCGTGTAGATCTACTTGAAAATTTTGAATCATGCGATGCAATATCCAAGCTCTTACAGGATTTCTGGTTATGAATAAATTTACTTAAACGCAAAAATATCAATGAGCGATAATATGAATCTAAGAGATAATATGAATCTAAGAAACTACGCTATTTTCACTCACCTGAATGTTTGCTGTGAGAAATATGACGTGCAAATTTGACTTCAAATGCTGATCACTCGTTAACTTAGAAGTTATCTCTCTGAAATCTTTCAAGGAATTTGGTTGCCTCGGCTTTCAATGCTCCTCAAGGTAGCTTCGTAGTGCGAAATTCCAACTGACGTTTGGTCTTGCGATCTCTCAATTAATAAGGCGCAGTTCCGCAAGACGGTGAATTTATAATGATTCTCTCGCACGTGGGTAATTTATCAGACGGATAGTCTGGCGTCGCGACATAAGACAGTGGCTTTGCACAAGACTGAGTCACTTGAGGATTGTGGGAGATAAGGTCAATTTCGGAGGCGCAACCAAACTGACAATCTCTTTGTACCAACTGTCAAGCGCATTTGTCTGAGATTCTAATGTTTGTTTTTAAGTTAAAACGAGATTTCGTGCTATATGTTTATCATGCCTCAGTATTTACCAACTTTTTTGATGTATCAAACAGACGAAATTCTCAACTTTCAAAATGTTGCCGGAGAAAGTGGACTAAAGCATGATAATTTCCGAACTAATACACCTTTTCATGGCTCTTTTATAACTTTCAACAATTCATCCATTCATTCACTTATCACTCACATTCAAAGGAGGGGGGCTGGAGGCAAATTGGCCGAAGGCCCCAAGCTCCAAGGGGCCTAACAACAGTCAATTCTTTACGGTCTGGGGGCCTCATAAAGTAAACTAGCAGAAAATTTCCATAGTTAATGTTTGGACCCTACAAATTTTCTGCTCGCTTCGTTCGCAGGAGGCCCCGTCGTTCTCTTTTGCCCTGGACCTCGAAATTCTCTTGGTGGCCCTGACTTTTTGCAAGCCCGCTTCAGAAATGCTGCATAAGGCATTTAAAAATTAAACTTCATCTAAGTTCATGGGAAAATTATCAGCTAGAGCTGCTAAAGTTCCCATGACAAAGACTGTGGAGCAAAGAGGCTCTGGGACCAAGGGGGCTCAGCTACTACTTTGAGGAGGGGGGCTATACCCTACAGATAGCTCAGCAAAATATGTTATAAAATAGTTCATGGGAGATTTCGTAGAAAGCGGTAAGTATGTTATGATGACAATTTGCGGTTAGTACAGGGCCTAAACTAAGTATGGATTTGATTCGCTCTGCGCAGTTGAGCCGTAACTATGGGTCTTTAATTGGGCGGGGGGAGTGAGTTTGTAAATAGGGCATATCTATTTGCTGAAGGGAATCCATCAAAACTAATATCAATCCAACCTCCAAAAAGAGATAAATTTTCAGTAATATTAACAAACAGTTCAAAGTGCATTGTCACTCCATTCTGTTACACGACATCCAACATGGTTCTTGCTAGTTTCTAGTCCCCGCTACGTCCACCACGTAATTCCAAAGAAATGGCACACCCGATTTTCTATAACAATGTGGATCTGTAAAACTTTATTTTTGGCGCCGACTCAGTAAATGCTTTTCCCAATGCGACTGATATTTCTATAGCAAAACTAAAGACATGTTACCTTATAGGATTGGCATGACTAGCGTAGCTCCTTAGACACACAAGGGAGTAAATATAATAGGAACCGCCCATCTGCTGAGACACAACCAAACGATCGTACAGTCTATTTCAAAGGAGCAAACTACAATACACTCTATGGCAACCTAACAACAATAGTCAAAGCAAATACAGAACAATAGGAAATTGCAAGTAAGTTTTATAGTGTTGATCTAGATTTAGATTAAGCAAGTGTTTACGTGGATATAGATTTAGCAAGTGTTGATCTAGATATAGATTCAGCGAGTGTTTACTTGGATACAGATTGATTTAGTAAGTGCTGATCTAGATTCAGATTCAGTTGGTGTTTACTTGGATATAGGTTTAGCAAGTGTTGATCTAGATATAGACTCAGCAAGTGTTTAATTCGATATAGATTTAGTAAGTGTTAATCTAGATATGGATTCAGCGAGTTTCTACTTGGATATAGATTTAGCAAGTGTTGATCTTTATCTAGAATCAACAAGTGTTGACCTGGATCTAGACATAGCAAGCATTGCTGCAGTTGGGATCCACCAAGTGTTGATCCAGATTTAGATTTAGCAAGTGCTATCTAGACCAGTGGTTCTCCGCCGGTGCAAATTAAAACTATTTTTCAAATAAATATTTCCGAAGCAGAAAATGAAGACTCTCCAGGCAGATCAAGCAATAAAGGTTTCCGTGAATACATCTGTATCCTTCATCAAAATCAAATTATTATCTCCAAATACACGTTTTTTTTATAAGAAAAAAACTTATAAGAAAATGAGACTCAAATCGTCAAAATCTTAAGAAAACCTTAAGAAAATCACGAGGCTCAACATCCAAAATATAGTGTTTTCAATGGCCAAAAATCGATATCTCGTCATGATTGCATTTAAAATGTTAAAGATGGAATTTAAATTCATGTATACAATATTAATAACGAATGTTTAACCATTCTAGCCAGTTTATTTCAGAAAAAGTTGAGAAAAATGTAAGAAAATCTCTGCCTCAATTTCAGGAAAAGTTAAGAAAATTGAGGCTCCAGCAAGATGACGGTTTTCTTATAAAATAACGTGTAGTTCATTATAAATTGCTTAGGATATTTCACAGGGGCTCCATTGACTTTCAGCATAGAATTATATAGGTCCTTTACAGCAACATGTGATGTCATCAATCCATGCAGACAAATGGGGGCACTTCTTGTTTTTCCAAGACTAATTTGCAGATTATGTCCGCATTTAGGGGGCATATTGAATGGCTAGTTATATACTCGTATTAGTTTTCATTCAAAATAAAGCAAAATCTTTTACTAATTCTCTGACTATTTACATAACCACTATACTATTTTTAAGTGAGAAGGTTAAGCTACTGCTTTGGGGAATACGGATTCTATTGGGGTCGACTAAAACAAATATTGAGAAAAGGGTGCATGTTCAAGAAGAAGGTTGAGAAACACTGTTCGAGACAAAATAGAAATAGAATGTGAACAGTCTCTGTAGGAGACCTTTGAGAAATACTGAAGCAAAAATGACAATACTGGAGCAGATTCTACACCATCTATAATGTTATGCTAATTTATTCATTTCTCATATCACGTGATTATCCTATTATAACCGCTGCAGATTCTACACCATCCAAGCTGTTGGTACGAGATTTTGGATAAGATACAGGCTGTATGGTGTCAAAATACAGAAAAACCGTCAAATTACTTTGCGAAAACCGTGAAATCGCTAAAAATTGTTAAGGTGTATGGTTCGTCTTCTATATACGCATCGAGTGTTGTTTGTTAAGACTATTAACGCAAGGATAAAAATAGGCATTCTCTTTTCCTTTTTTTTAGAAATTCAGTTATGCAGGGATAATCTTCAATTACACACTTTAAGTAAATTAAATCAAAGATGGCAGAGGCTGTACAAGATTTAATTTTTTGAAAGCCCATGGAACTATAAAAGCCGTACTTATCATTAACTTATTTAGCATGTGTTTTTGGCTGTATGTTGATACTCGACGAAAAACAATTTACTTTTGCTAAGTTAACCAACCTTTCACATTTCACAAAAAAGCAATGTACTAATACACACTTTTTATAAGCAGGATCGCTGAGAGAATGCAAAGGCCTGGGGACAAAAGAGAAAGATGAGGCATCCGCGATTGAAGCGAGCAGAAAATTTCCAGCGTCTAGAAATTAGCTATGGAAAATTACTGCTGGTTTACTTAATGAGGCCCTTTGACTTTGAAGCATTGGGTGTTATGAGACCCCTTGGATCTTGAGGCTCTAGGGCAATTTGACCCCCCTGCTCCCCTCTTGGTAGCCCTGTTTATAAAAATAATGTCTATAATAATACAAGGATCAGAATCTCTGAAATTTAAGATTAATTTAAGAATAAAGTAATGCTCAAGCTTCATCATGACTTGAGCAGCGGTCGGAACCTATGGCTCCCGAGCCACAAGTGACTGTTTTCAAGGGTGCAGCTGGCTCTCTGGCTCGCAAACAAATCTTAGCAGACTTTTTTCAAAGCATTGCAAAATAGCCAATACATCAAAAAAGGCTTTCCAAAGTTACCACTACTGTTGGCTTCAGTTGTCATATAGCACGATTGGCCAAGTTAGTGTCGAATTTATTAGGAAGATTTTGTGGTCCCATCCTGCACCAGTGCACTCCTAGGAAGCCATTTTGAAATATGAGGCTTCATGGCTCTTTCAGCCATAAGGTTCCACACTCCTGACTCAGAATTTTGTGTATTAAAGTCAAAATGATACTGCTTTTAGATTAAATTTTGCAGGATCGATACAATACTTATTATTCTGCTAGTAAGGCATTGACAAAGAGTTGAATATATTTTTTTGATTTTCAGGCAAAACTATACCCTTCGTAACTAAGAATAATTAAGAATATTTTTAGGCTCAAAAGCAAAAAAATTGAGAATAGTGAGGCTAGGCAAAAAATTAAATATTCTAAAAAAGAGTGTTGACTCGAACAGTGATGAGGCCATGCATGAAATGCTAACCAGAACAATATTTGTCAAGAAACGTGCACTTGTCTGAGCAGGTAAACCCTAAAGAACATTTTGACAACAGAGAGCGTTGAACCTCAACTTCTGAACGATCATTTGCACAGCCCACGTTTCCTCAAAACTACACTCGTGGTAAAGTAATTTAAATTTATGGCGACACATTCAACTTATACTGTGTGAGAAATGGGACTGAAATTAAATCGACGTTAAACGAGATCAATTCGGCATTTTCTTCAGTGCCTAATCGCGTTGACCAGGCATGGTCGGTCAACAACCGTCTCCTGGGGGAGCCAATAATCCACTAAGGGTTAACCAGTAATTGGGCGACAACGGAAAAGATGGGGGGTCGACCAATACAAACTGGCTAGTGGTGGGATCCATCAAAAATCACTTGAGCTAGTTGCAGCTACTGGAGAATGTAATTCTAATCAGCAATGCTCAAGGGTGTCAAAACCGGGGGGCGGGGCACCCCACGTTTTTCATAGACAGTATATTTCACTATTTTAACCCCATCTTATCTCCGACTTTAGAGACCAGGCCCCTCCGCTTTGAAAGTCGTTTTCGACGCCCCTGATGCTACTCAATAAAGGATGCAAATGGAAGTGATATGGTACTTCTAGACTGCCATGGCTAGCTATATAAAAATCTTTGTGTCCTTTTGCCATGCCTTTTAACAACAGCTTGTAGCACAATTCGATTATCAATGTTTTCTTCCTTCTGTACAGTGTTCAGGGCAAGGGACATAGGAAGCACTAAAAAAGTGGGGGGCTCATGAATTCAGGGGCACCCTTACTAGCAAAGAAGGGCACTATGTAAAGCGAAACGGGGGCACTTTCTTGTGAATTTGTGAAAAAAGTAGGGGGAGGGTAAGAGCCCCTTGTATCTCCCATTTCCTACGTCCACGTTCGGGCACTAAAGTTAGCATCCAAAATTAGTAGCTACTACGGAGCTTCTAGTACTACTGTGAGGTGAGAAGAAGTCAAAAAATAAACATTACGAACTAGGCCTTGAACTAGGCTCCACAACAACTTACGCATAAGTACCTCATTTCCAGGATACCACTTCATTCATATCACGCTCTTTTTAGCACAAGAACAAAGAATGGTTTTTACAATAATGCTAAGACTCAGAATCGCTGAAATTTAAGAATAGCGTCTAAGAATAATGCACGGCTCAAACTTCATTAAGGCTTAGATTTTCTATGTATCAAAGGTATATTACTGCTAATAAACTAACATTTGCACCGCACAAATGGAGGTGATACGGCACTTCTAGATTGCCATTCCATCCTTTAGCAGGCCTTATATTTCACAGAATTTTACAAAGTTGCTCTCTTCCAATAATATTTTGTTTGTAGATATAGCTTATTTGACCTCCTTTGTACCATATCAATGTCTAAAAAAGGAGGATTCTATTGCATTTCAAAAATGGCACTTTAGCTTCCCCTGCTCCCCTAAGTGAATGACAAGAGGGGCGCTTGCTCCCATCTGCCCCCTCTCCGGCGTGCCCGGCTCTATTCCACTATTCTTTGCTATATGAGGAAGTAAGAAATCAACAAACGTCTTAATATATTCCAACAATTTTCAGTCGAAATTACATCTTAGACTCAAAGCAAAAAAAAATGAGGAACATTGAGACTCATCGACAAAGCAGGTGTTCTTTAAAAAAAAGTATATTTCACTTGCTAGGTAGCTGCCATTTTTCTCTCGATAATGGCTGACTTTGAATTCTTTTTTGCTCATTGAAAATTCGTTTATATTAGTACATATTTCTGACTATTAAAATCATTGCGTGACAAATTGTTCTTATGTTATCCACGTAGCTTCCGTTAATTTTCTAGATCGACATATCAATGCCATTCAAACGGAATGTTGCCAGTGGCGGTATTATGGAGGAGTTTGGCAGTGCGACACATCAAAGGATTGCAGATCGTTGAGCTAATGCAAAGATCAGCAGCTTTTAGCTCTTTACTCGGGAACCAGGCCCGTAGCTATGGGGTGACATGGGGTGGCAACTTCCACCCCAGAGCAACAGGGTGCCAGCTTTATGCCACCCTTGGGGTATTTTTACAAGTAAATTCTATTGTTGCTTTATCTTTGTAGCTAAGGAGAGACTTCCTGAAATCTTGTTTGAGCTCAACCTTGGTTACTGTGACATACTGGAAAATTCAATATTTTGCTGAACATACATTGTCCATATGATTGACGGTAACATGAAATATTAAAATAAGCGCTCAGATTTTGAACAACGTGATTTCTCCAGGACAACTTTGCAACCCTTGAAACACAGGCCTGGCTACGGGCTTAACGGGAATCCTACACCTCACACACATAAAGAACCTTTTCTACCGTCCCTAAATGTGGCACACTAACCTAGCATGGTGGACAATTATTAAGTGGGTCATATGCAATAGTAACAATTTTTCCGGAACTAATTCTAGTTCTAAAATTCCTAATTCCAAGAAATGCTATGCATACTTAACGCATGCAAGAAAATATTGTAACAGCGAGCTATTATTTTATGTTGGAGATGAAGACTACAGATTTGACTGAATGCTCGCTCACTGTTCACCCAGCACCGAATGGGTACCTGGTGGCAGCACTGGGGAGTTAAGGGCGGCAAGGAAAGGAACTGGCCACACTACTTCATATGCTGATGGCTCAGGATATATGTCCTCTCTTCAAGGCACTTCCCTAGGTATGACAGTATACGAGGCTGCCTTTATCTTTTTTTAGCTATTATGAGTTGGGGGACATATTATCATAAGCCTATTTACAGGATGAAAACGCTTCAACTTAAGAGCTGTTATCAATGACTGCTCTCTCTAAGAGCAAAGCTGCTTTCTCTAGGATCATTCTTCTAATTCCTCAAAATTCAATGAGAAATATTTTAGGGGCGAGTGAGGGACTTCTACCAACACATATTTCTTCTTTACTTCATACCATTACTTTAAATCGTGTGGCAATCAAAGGGCATGGCAATTATTGGGAGTCGCCCCAAAATCCCTAAGTCTGCGATGGCTGGCGCCGGGCCTGTTAGGGGCTCCGAAAATTCACTTTCTGTAAAGAAAAACTTTGTATTGCTTTTCTTCTACATCTTTTCCCTAGCCTCATTCGGTATATTCCGAATGGGCTGATAGAGCAGCCTTTCCGGCATCAAAGCTAAGAGTTTCCTAATTGGATGACTCAGGTCGTCGTTTCAAATCCCAAGGATGTTTGTTTTACGTAAAAGGATGAAATCAGAGGCTTCATCCCTATCCAAAACACAAATCGATTATGTGCCATAAATCTCTAAAACAAATTCAGGATTATTCAACTCGAATCGGCTGTTTATTGTGTATTATGGGATGCGAAAAGTTATAGCATTAAAAAATTGCGACTCTGGTTTGCTGCATCACACAACACAACCAACCCTTTAGGTCTTTAGGTAAAAAGGATATCCTTTCAGAGGAGCAAAATCGTGGAATGGCCTCTCAGCTGGTGCCGAACGTGCACCATCTCTGGCACCTTTTAAGTCATATTTGTAAATAGCTGTTTTATATATCTAGCTTCATACACTTTTTAATGTAGACTTTTCAAACTACGTACCTTCTTCTTCTTTCATTTTGTTGTAAGATTTTAGCTTTTATTTTATAAATAGACGGCCCCTTGCAAACCAGCGTAGCTGAATGGGCCACCGTCTATAAAAAAATTGAAATGATGAATGATGATGAACCAAAGGTCTAGCTTTGGTTAAAGTTAACCAAGGTTCAGCCTAGGTTAAAGTTAACCCAAGTTCAGCCTACGTTAAAGTTAACCCAAGTTCAGCCTAGGTTAAAGTTAACCCAGGTCCAGCCTAGGTTAAAATTAACCCAGACTCAGCCCAGGTCAAAGTTAACCCAGACTCAACCAAGGTTAGATTTTGTGATCGGCAAAGAGGAGGGAGGTGGTGCAATGAATTCAAGGCGTCGTTTACGCTGCTACGGATTGGCCTTCCGTCCTGTAGACATACTACACATTTTTTTATAAGTAGTACTGCATTTTTGAAACCTAACACAGTTCATAAGTGCACCTGTATTTAAAAGTCGATTTATCTATGTAAAAAATGCTGTACATTTTATGTTGGCTTCCCTCTAGCAAAGTGGTTTTCAACGGGGTTTCCGCGGAATCTCACGGTTCCACCAGTGCAGTCTAGGGGTTACGCCAGAAGTTGCACAAATGCTATGATCAACAGTAATTTTTTTAATTCTCCTGCGCAGATACGTGAACAGGGGTTCCTCGAACTTCTGGAATGTGGCCTCAGGGTTCCGCTCCAGCAAAACGGTTGAAAACACTACTTTAGCATTTTAACTTCTGTTATTTACAAAGATTTATCATCATTTCAGGTGTACATGGAACTTTTTGGCTTTCCACAGATTTGCATACGCAGAACATTGGGAGTCACACATTTTTGCTAAGAAAGCCATAAGAAAGTTTTGATACCGGAATCGTTAATATGTTAAGAAAGCTTCAGTACTGAGTCAGAAAATACTTTCTTATGAATAAAAAACGTGCACTCCCAGCAATCCGTAGCAAAACAGATGCGGTTCGCCTTATCACTTTGGATCTTTGTGCTAAAAGGATAAAACGCGATCCGAACTAGACAACACTGGCACTTTTCGGCCCCGTCTACGCTGCTACGGCTCACTTCTTGATCCAAATCAAAGCGATCCGTAACAGTGTAAACGATGCCTAAATCTTTCTAGGTCTAGAGCTAAGACTATGCGCAATAAGAAGGGTGATGGGTTTAACATTACAGGTTTTCTTCCACGTCATAAATGCATGTTCACGGGGTGCAATATGCAAGATAGAAAACTTTTGACGAAATTCCTCGTTTATATGAAACTTGGCCCAAGTCACCAGTTGATTATTCTTGCTATATTACAATAAGACAAAATGTGGTGAAATCCTCTTCGCTGTTGAATGCACAGAATTTCATGCTGGATTCTTTTCTGATGAGGGTGACTCTTCCAGCTCTATCACCTCTTTTATAACCAACTTTTTATCTTCTATTATCTACTTCATCGCTACGCAATTTCCTACGCAATTCCCTACGTAACTGCCTACGCAATTTCCTACGTAATTGCTTACGTAATACAACCACTTTTCCTGACACCTCTGACTACACGTATACTTGATTAGAATCACTTTGATCTGATGCAATTGTGATCTGCTCCCAGATAGCTTTTACTTGTCAGCAGGAGAGAAAAATAACTCAAATGTGTTTCCTCTCTCTCGAATATGTACTCTTACCACACTACTGAGGTCTTTCGCAAGCACCTACAGTACAACAGCTACTTCTAATCTATAAGGGGTGTATTATATAAATGATCGGAATACTGATGCGTGATGTGTTAGCCATTTTGTCTGACCTAGGGTAATCGTTACCCAGCATAAAATACAATAAAAGGGTAATGCTAGTTTTTTCTAGTATACCTTGTCTAGTCGTGTATGACACATGGGTGGATAATTCTTAATACTTAAACAATGGAGTGGAATGCTGCGTAATGCACAGTCACAATTACGAGGTTCTCTGTATCCTGTTTAGAGCTTACGTAAAATACGGAACGGCAATATGTTGCCAGATACTCCTTGGCCTAACTATGTTCTTAAACAGAGCTAACCAAACGAACAATAGAGCGTAGATAAACATTTATAGCATGGTGCACGGCGAATTACTATATGCGCGAAGCTTATTCCTTCCCTTACTTTGAACATAGAATCAGCATTATTATAGAACAGCAATGCTATGCAACAAAAGATCCTTGATGGGACAGGAGCACATATTGAGGAATAGCGTATTTCCACTACTGAACGCCGCCCTATGATAAACGCCGCCACCCTCTAAGGAACGCTGAACTTATGGCTAAGCATTTGTAAACAACACCGCTCGTTAAAAAGTTCATATCATGAGCGAGGACTATGATGGAGAAAGTGATATTGATATTCTCTGATATTTTTCATACTGTGAATACAATATTTTTTAATGTTAACACATTTCCACACGGTCTTTGTTACGCTTATTTAAGAAAAAACTATTGTGTAAAGATCCATTTTTCAGTTTGTAAACGCAGCCTCTAAAGAACGCCGGACCAGAAAGTTCGGTTTCTACAGAGCGCCGTGGCACTCTCTAGAGCGGTGATTCTCAACGGGGGCGTTTTGAGAATTTAGGGGGGCGTTTTGAGAAGGTATGACATAATATATTTACTTATGAAACTGATGAAAGAAAGTATATTTCGAGAGGAAGGGGGCGTTTTAAAAAAATTCGTTGAATTGGGGGGCGGTTAGATCAAAAAGGTTGAGAAGCACTGCTCTAGAGGAAATACGGTATCCTTTTTGGGGCAACAAAATCACACGTTGTCCAATAATAAAATTTATTCGCATAAATATTTACAAATAAATACAAATGCAAAACGATACCACAGAGAGGATGAATTACATAGCAGCCCTGTGGCAAATAAACAAACACAACTAGAAAACAAATAAAAACAAATAAATAACTAAATAAGTGCATCATTCCCCGTTACGCAACTCCTCCACCAAGGAGGGGGCACCTTAACATCTAATAAAGTAAATATTTCGAAAACACATGAAAGGTCAATCTATCAGAAATGTTTTTAAAATTTTCCAACAATTTTTCAGTAGTAATTTTGCCTGCTTTTGCTGTCTATCTGGCATTAGAGATTCTGACAAACGTTCTGCATTTCCGATAGAGCAGAGATAGCGCTACCAGGGGTGCTTGGGGGCTGGAACCCCCAAAAAGTTCAACTTTAAATTGGGAACTGCTACACCTCCCGACACCTCTTCCCCCACCACTTCTCTCCAGATATCATTCATCAGCACAATCAATAATGAAGAGCAGGGATGTGACGATGGGGGCATGGGGGCGTCGCCCCACAATATTTTCAAACGTGCAGGAAAGTTGGCACCAAGTTAGCCAGGCTGCAACAGGGTCGGCCACAGCATTTTCTGTGACCTTCTTTTTTAGTAACAATTTAGAAACAATAGTTGGTCCATTGGTCAGAACACGCTCCCCAACAGATGTCTCGCACATCACTGCTGAAGTGGACACTTCATTTACGCGTGCCCCTAAAGATAAGATATGGCGCGATTTTGTCATATAAGGAACCACTTATAGGGAGCCTACATGTGGAAATCAATTTGAAAAATATTTAAAACTGCAAGCAACCAAGAATTAGGAAGCCGGTTCGAGTCATTTGCAGCGAAAACCAGCATAGATGCATCAATAAAGCTTCTTTCCTACCTTCTCTATGCAGGGGGGCGTTAGAAAAATTTCTTGGGGGTGTCAGGTCTCGAGCTGCCGAGTAGGACATCTGAACTCAAAAGTTATAAACCAAAGTTGCTTTATCTCTTTTCAAATGCTATAAACTTGATGTCTTTCAGATGTAGGTCAGCGGCACATAAGCACTTATCACGTACGGAAGTATCAACCGTTGAGATAGTCCTAGGGGCCTGGGGGATTGCCCCCAGAAAAATTTGCTGAAATCACTCTCTCTAGAACGTCAAAAAAGCCCTCTTACGTATGGGGTATCATACCCTCACACCCCCGTAGTGCCGCCCCTGTCTCTAGGTATTGAATTCTAGCGAGAAGTAAAGGCGAAATTCAGTTTCGATGTTGTCTTATGTTCGTACCATATGAAGAAGGTAATGAAAGTCTCGTAATTTGAGAGGCCTGTATAAAAGCGAAAGATCCTTTGGATTGGTCTTGAAGCCCTCTGTCGAGAAAGATGAAGACTGTTGTTGGTTGTTAACTCTCTCTTGGAGCTGATTGTTTACTAATTTCAATTTCTATTCTTATGACATTCAATGTGTGGTGAAAATTAAGTAACTATAAAGGAACCTTTACTATACAGTTTGATCATTAGAGGTCCAAGAACAAGGAAATTTTGGAAATAGGCATTGAGCCAGGTTCCCTACTAAAAAGGCGTACATCTCCAGTATGGGATAGCATTTTACAAAATGCAGGGTACCATTTTATAAAATAAGGGTACCATTTTAAAGAATAACAAGGGCTTAATCTTGGCGGTAACGGCACCCCATATTCCAGAAGCTTGCTTTTGGATACATTCAGGGGCGAAGTTAAGAAAAATTGTTGGAGGGTTGGGTAGCTAAATTTGCAGACAAAGAAGATTTCGTTCGCGTTTTATCAGACATACAACGTCGACTAGCAGTACTAATGTACTGCAAATTTACCGACAAGTTAAAGTTTGGGGTGTGGGACACCCCCACATCCCCTTATGGCTATGCCACTGGATATACTGCAATAGTCACATGTAGAACAGAGCCATTCACTTTACGTAGACAGTTTTCTGCTTCCAGTATGAAACTGCAAGTCATTCACTAATCGCGCCATTCTAGAGACTTTAAATTGCTATAATTCTACGTCACCACTCGCAGACAACTGTTACAAGATACTTAAGCTAAGGACAATGCTCTGATTAACAATCGGAGACTGTAAAACGTCTTGCCTCTGTCAGAAGTGGATTGCTTTCTTCAACGATAAGATAAGAGAGAATCAAGCTATAGACACTTGACTATTCAGCCGAGATATCTCAAACATTGATCAATTGGTGTTTCCACAGAGAACGCTGTTTAAAAGTCTTTGCGAAACAGTTACTATTAAATTGCAATACCTCACTCAAGGGTGGGATGAGATGAAAAGAGAAACAGGGGGTGGGAAAAGGGATATGCCAAGGAAATATATCGGAAAATCTCGATTTTAAGGTAATTTCAGGGAAAAAACAAATCAAAAGTTTATTGCTGCCACAACTAGTAGAGCTATGTAAAACATTTCCTGTTACAACCTCGCCACAAAGCCCTATTCATGCTTCTAGTCCATTCCCATTCTGGCGAAATAACAAAATACATGGCCATTTAATCCTCTTTAGTGCTTTTAACCTACAGATACGCAGTTCAAATGGTACGTCCTTTAAAAGACAAGCGATCACATGCGTCATGATATCAAAGACCTATTGCGATATTAAATGACGTTGATAACGATTTCCAATCGCTTATCACCCCTATGTTCTGTTTTTATTGAGTTGCCAGGTGCTGTAGAGTGTTGCAGAGATGGAAACATTTTAATTCCTCCGACAAGGGTCGCTGTCGCAGCATTTCAGTGCAGTAGTTTCCATTAGTTGCAATGTGCGACAAAGTAAAATTTCCGCAACACCTACCACACTTTGTGGCAATCTGTGACTCTATGAAAAAGTAATTTGAAGATATTTTCGTAAAATGAAGCGCCGAAGCAATGCTTCCATAGAAATGAACCCAACAGTTGCGTATACGGATTCAAGCTGGGTGTAAGGGCTCAGAGCTTGGATGACTTCCACTTGAAATCACTGTTACCCCAATGATATAAACAGGGCCGCCAAGAGAACTCTGAGGCCACCAGGCAAAAGAGAAAGACGAGGCCCCCTGCGAGCGAAGCAAGCAGAAAATTTTCAGGGTCTAGAATATAACTTTGGAAAATTACTGCTGGCTTACATTGAGGCCCCCCAGACTTCAAGTATTGGGTGTTATGAGGCCCCATGGAGCCTGTGACCCTGGGGCAATTTGCCGCTGCCCCCCTCTCAGCAGCCTTGGATATATAGGCAATTTAAGTAGGCCCTATGTCACTGTAAATTTAGTACTATTGCAGATTTTTATCACAACGTTTACTCAAAAGGCAAGTGTATTTTTGGTTTATTCTTTTATGCGATCTATATGTTACGCGGAAGCGGCTCTGAATTATTTACATAGATAGTAGATCGGATGATGAACTTTCACGCGTGCATGTTTACATATTATGTATGGACATACGCGTGTATAAATGCTTGTATATATGCGAGTGCGTGTATATATCACATGTGCCTACTCTAATAGCAAATTTTGGACAAGACGAAAAAATAAAAAGCGTGATCAGTCTTAATAAGCTCCGGGGATTAGAAAAAAATCCAAAACCTACTAAGCGGCAACGCCCTTCTACTAGGCACCCTAAAGTATGGGCCTAACTTGTGTACCGAGTACTTGAGTGACTATTTTGCTTTCCGTAGACATAAAAGAAAATTATGAAATCTCCTTAGGAGAAGATTTTAATCACTGATTAATTACATTTTTCTAGGATTTACTAAGGATATTTGGGATATACTAACAGCTAAGACACGCCCCAGTCAAAAAAAGAAGAAAAGACGCCTCTGCTAACAGAGGATTCAAACAAAAATGGCGGACATGGCCTAGGCGATGCAGCAATAAGATCTTTACATGTGGATTATCCAGTTAGTTCTTCATTAAGTTACTCTGATAGCACTCCAGAGAAAGGAATACAATAATGAGGATTGGAATCTATGCTTCTGTCTTAATTCTTTGCACACGGCTGAAAATACAGTTACACGCTTTTTTATAAGAAACTTACTCCAAGGCCTAGTTTTAGAAATTCCTTACTCTTAGATCTCTAATGATCAAATTGCAGTACACTCTCTTTTATAAGAACCAGTAAAATTGAGGTTCAGGCTGGCTGTTCTTAATTTTCCCAAATTTTGAGGCTGAATTGTTCTTCATTTGTTCTTAAATTAGTAGCCGGTAGGCCATTAAAAAAATACATAGAAAGACAATATACAAGACAACATTGGATGTTTCAATCGGCTGAGAGCCAAATATTACAACCAAGATGGTCTCTCTTGCATATTACTGCTTTTATTGAAACAGTTTATAAACAATTATGAATAGACAATATTAGCACAGTATCTAGTTTCGCTAGAAGCAACAAATTTGTAAAATCAAAGAAAAAAGTGTGAGGGCTGTCAATTCTCCTCAGGTTAACAAGGAAAGGACGTTTCATGTCCACTTGTTAGTTCAAAGCTTCTGCACCGTTTTCCAGAATAACATTTTACGGCAAGGCTTCAGGCTAAGCCTTGTGCCTGATTTCTTCTTACTTTTCCATAAAATTTCAGGCTCGTGTTTCTTACAAAAAAAGAGTGTAGTAAAAGTTTCTTAATAGTTCCATAGCATTCACTGCACATTTGATGCCATCAGAATGGTACAGGCACAAGAAAACATCGAAACTCTGAAATTTGCCTTTACTTCTCGCTAGAACTCGATGCCAACAGCATAAAGGTAGGAAAGAAGCTTATAAATATATTTGTGCTAGTTTTGTCTGCGATATCAGTATGTCAAAAAATTTTGCCGCTTTTTCGTGCTATATTAAACACTGACCGATTCAGAGCAACAAATGACAAGGCTATGAGATTCTCGTCCATGTTCCTAGAGTAATCAAGATCACTATGGCATATTTTCTAAAGAGAGGTTCTTCCAATGGCTTCCTTTATGTTGAACTTTGTCATAGCATTAAACCATCTTCTTTCCAAAAAAGCTACTTTTCAACCTTCTTCTGGGGTGAAAATTTTGTGAACCCCTTCATTCCCCAACAGATTAAACTGCTCAAGTTGCAGGGCAATTGAATCTCTTTGTAGGGTAATAATGCCTTGCTACATGTGAATTTCAGTGCACATTCTGGCGTAGACTATCTTCCTTTCGGCAGACTGGCGTAAGATCATGTTTCTAGCGTTCGACTATACGACAGCAAAAGCAAGGGTCATCATAATTTCTTTGTATTTTGTTTTCAAGTTAAAGGATTATTTTTCGCTCTGGGAACAGATGGTAATGGTGATAGCAACTTTCATACAATGCTCCAAAAGGGCGTTTTCTGACGTTCTAGCTGGCGTAGCTCAGAAATCCTTTTCTGGGGGCAAGCCCCCAGACCCCCATCCTTCTCCCCCTCCTCTTATACAATAGTCCTGTGTTGTGAAATGCCGTAGGGGGCTTGTGTGCCTCCATTTTCAGTGGCGCTAGGAGCTTCTGGCAAATCGGTTAATTGCTCTCCGCCGTGAATTACACTTGGCATAAATAAAAACTTGGTACCAATCAATTGACATTTTTCATAGGTGGCAAAGAGGACGTCTTTTTCTACCGTTTACTACTGCTGGAATGATATTCTTTTCAAGCTATTATCAAAGTACAGATATAACTATCGTAGGGCAATATCCGGTGTTTAAATGAAAGTATATTACGCTCCTGACCTTCTGTTATGTAAGTTTCAAGCTGGGGGTAGCCTCTTTTGAATTTGAATGATAATGCCGATTGTAAAGTAGCCTCGTTTTGAAATACATTACATAGCCTCGTTTTTAAGTACACAAAATTATGCATGAGCCTCCCCCCCCCCCTAGTTACTAATCTAGCTTTACAGCACGGTGCAAGTTTCTAATAAAGTGGCTCTATATAAAAAAGCGTGTAGTTAATAGCCAAACTTTCAGTATTCCAAACCTAGAAATATTATGACTGACATCACACACTAGTTATCTATACAGGGAGGGTTGGTAGCCGACTACCGTGCTGAACAATTTTTCAGAGTCGTCAAAATACGATAATGTCTTACATTATGATGCGGAGCCACGAAGAGGGGGGCAGGGAGGACAAACTGCCCCAGGGCCTCATGGTCAAAGGGGGCTCACAACACCCAAAAATTCAATCTAAGGTCTGGGGCCTCATAAAACAAACCAGTTGTTATTTTCCAAATTTGATGTCTGGAACCGAAAAATTTGTCTCAGTTTGCCTCATTCTGCTCATTTGCCTTCGGGGCCTCTGACGTCTCTTGGCGGCTCTGTAATGATGCCACGCTCCGTGCCAATGCAACGGATAAAGCTATCTGACAGTCTATGATTTAATGAGACCTCCCATGCTTTTATTAACTATCTTCCCAGTATATAAATTTTTAAGATGCTGCTTTTCCTAGTGTCTAAACTATCCATAATCCGAAAATGCTAGAAGAGTCACAATGGGAGCATATTACTAGCCTTTCAAATGCGGCAAAAGCACTCAATATATCAATATTGATGGCTACAAACAAATTACGTACGAGTTTAATTGCCTTTTATAATTGAGTTGATATCAAGTAAGATTTCTATAAATCAGTTGTTCCATAGCCCCTTTGCAGCAGTCCCATTGAGTCTTTATAGGAAACAACCCATTATCACTGCATCACCTTCTGCGAGGGCATTACCACCCCATCTCCAGTGGTGCAGAAGAGGGAGAGTACGGGGGGCTCAGCCCCCTAGCTGTAACTTGAGGGGGCCCAGCACAACTAGCTCGGTAATTGTCTAGAAAATTGAACACTGAATAGTTCTAATTTTATGGTAAAATACTACTACATATCTGAAAAGATGTCGAGAAATTCCAATCTAACAAGATAAATCTTACAAGTATTAGAATAAAAAACTGAGCAATATTCTCAGTTTCTTATATAAAGTTTCTTATAAAACTGCATACACGAGAGGGCCCCCTAGCTATCAAGTTACTTCTACACTACAGCCCATGTTCCTCCTATGAACGACAAAGTTTCCCAAGAACCTAGGAGGCATTATAAAAATAGGGGTAGATGTTCATGGGGCTATTTTTGAAGGTGGGTGTGATTCACCCCCGCCCGTATCATCCTCTAAGGAACGCAGCTTCCCAAGTGCTAAAAGTGTGCCTTTATCAAACCTTTTGCAGTTGTGAATCAAAACCGTGCACCTGTACTTGATAAAAGAGTGCACTTGTAAATAGACTTCAAACGAAGGATATCTACCTATCGAGTCCCTCAAAAATAGGGCATATCTACTTGTCTCATCATTGGGATAAGCATTCCATGTCGAACTAAAGGCGTCGTTTCAAAAATTTTTCTGGTGTACAGCTTTAGATCCTTCTCTTTGCTCTTCGTGGCAAAGTCTTTGCTATAGAACTATAGTTTTCTTCATCTGCCAAAATTCGTAAGAGTATCCGTTAAATAACTGGAAAATAACATTGAGGTTTAGTCTCTAACCTCAATGTTGGCACTGGGCCGGATTGATGGCCCAGTGGTAGAGCGTCTATCTCACAACCGGTGGGTCGTTGGCTCGAGCCCCGGCCGAGTCATACCAAAGACTTTACAAATGGTACTCACTGCCCTCTCGTTTGGCGCTCGACATATGAGAATGGAGTGGGAAAGCTAAACCCGTGGAGCTACCAGTGGACCAGCCCCCGCTACAGCTTTCACTGCATTCGCAGACGCGTGGCCTAGGGCTATAGAAACGGAGATAGGCGCCGCCCTATGCTCCATTGGGCGCGGGAAAGGACTTTGACTTTTTGTTTTTTTAGTCTTTAAAGACAAACCGAAATTCATTCATTTTTGGAAGGAAATTTGAGTTGTAGATAAAGTTTGGGTTTCAGTTTCTCTCACACCCATCACAAATGTAAAAAGAAGGACCACACCCATCTATTAAACAAAAGTGTACATCTGTCAATGCTTCTTGTTTCACTGCAAAGACAGGAGACTAAAGCTCCATACGCGTAATACAATATTTTCATCGACAGTGCTCGTGTGGTAAGCAATATCCTCCTTCAAACACAATAATTACATAAAATGACTTGTCTCTAACTGTCTATATCCAATATAAGACCTTTATGCTTTCGAAGAAGTGTAATATATTATAAGGCACGTGCTGTTTTGCCCGTTAATGATAGAAAACGAAAACTAGCAGGAGAGCATCCATACCTCTTTAATTCACAGGCACACTTAGATATTCTGTCGTCCTAAAACTAATGAAATGCTTCAGCGAAGCACCAAGAACGGGACACTTGTAGATTCATTTAGCAAACAATCTTGAAAGCTGTCGCCCAAGATTAAAAGGGATTTCTTTGGGATTCAGTATAAATTTCTTAAGTAAATTTGACATATCCCTCTAAGATTGAGCATCCCGAAATTGCAAAAGATTGGCTCGTAAATACATAGATATAAGCTTGAGGGTCAACATTTGGGTATCTGAGAAAGGTTTTAAGACGTTGATTCTACGTATACAAATGCAATGTTGGCCCTTTATAAGAGTGACCCAGACTCCTACCATACAAAAGATTGAATTGCAAAGAAGGCTAAGTCAGGGTAGGTGCGCGACCAAGCTCTCTTGACGTAGACATGAAGGCACATCGAAAGCATAAATAGATTTTGAGTTATAAAAGCAAAGCCTTTGAAACAAACATGCCATAATTGCAGCACCGCTGGTAGGGTGGGGACAGAGGTGGCGCATTGCCCCAAGGTTTCAAGGTCTAGGGCAGGCATGTCCAAAGTCCGGCCCGCGGGCCAAATCCGGCGCTCGGTCAAATTTTATCCGGCCCGCAGCCTAGTCATGAAATATATAACGCTCGTATACTGTTATTTGGCTAGCAGTATTAACATTCTTCATTTACCCACTAGAGACCAACAGCACTTTACACAACACAACCCCCAACCCGCTAGAATTCATGGTCAGTGGTTTTCCACCAGAATTCTCACGTAAGAGCACAATTACTTCTGTTTAAGAAAAAAGGTTAAGTGAATATTCAAGTGCATGTGATATGCTTGTTTCAAATGTACCAAAAACATTCTTAAGATGTTGAAATTGAAACAAAGAAAGTAAATGTGAAACACAAAGTGGCTTCCAAAAATTTTCTTAAATTATCGTTGCTATATGTAAAAAAGGTTGGCCCCCACCACTTTTACAATAGAAAATCTGGCCCCCGTCGCAAAAAGGTTGGACACCCCTGGTCTAGGGGCTTCCTAACTCTCAATGCTTTCAAATCTAGGGGCATCACAGAGTAAGATCATCAGTGACTTTCAGAATATGATTCATGGGGTGGGGGGTAATTGCAGTCCCACAGTTATAAACTGTTATTTCAACACTATCTTGACAACTGGAGACTCTGAGTAGGAGCTTTCAAAAGTATGAGTTGAAACAAGCGTTACATAGTATTGTCCGCTGACCTCTGAAACGATTGTACAGCAGATAGCTTCTATGGGTGAGTGCTAATATGTATGGAGTGACAACCACAAAACACAGCATCAAAAACTAAAGAAACACCTGCTAGTTATATTGAAAGCTAAGAAGCATGGGCATGAAAAGGTCTTTAGGGTTTGGGGGTAATGCTACAACATAAAGGTGTATTGCCATGATTCGGCAGGGATTTGTGAACCGCCTATTACAAGCAAACCATGATTAAGGGATCCCCACTGCCATTTCATTCTTTCAAAGATATTCAATAACATAGGCCTGTAAATATACTAATTACATTGCACTGGCATCCCATCTGACTTAGAATTCACTTCTTTAGAAAGAATAGCTAAAACAATAGAAGGCAAAGCGTGCATCAAACACCGTTTGTCATGTGGTCATTCACTACACAATGCAATGAACTGCTATCCAATGGCAAGAATACTACTCACGTATATCAATGGCAAAAGTTACGTTCTTTGCTGCAAGCCTACTCAAAGCAAAAATGGAAGAATGGCTTTTCTTCTCGGATAATCCTTGAATTCTTTCTTGTATCTGCGATGCTTCTCATTCGCCCATATCAACATCTGGACGAAGCCAGCCACGGTAAATAAGCCAGCTGAAAAAGAAATTAGAAGCTTGCTAAGGGATGTTAGAGGCATTAAGAATGGTGGGGCCAAATTCAGGTGGGACTGCCAATTGTCCCTGCAACTGTAAAGCCAATATTATTACAAAGGCTACACAGGGTGGGCAAAAGTCAAATTAAATGTTTTCCAGGTTTTCAATGGAATTTTCTGCCGAATTTCGAGATCTTTCATGGGGATTGTCGATTATTTTTTCGAAAAAAATTACTATCACGTATACATCTGCCTCTACCCATCCACATTCCATTCTGCGTTTTACTTGAAATCCCGCGTCCGTTGTTGGAAAAAGAGGCTGCTTGCCGCACGACACGTGGAACGCTACCCCCCCCCCCTACCCACTAACCTGATAGATCCTCCTCCTATACGCTCTTCTTCTTCTACGAGTGCCGTGTCAAAAGATGTTGGCAGCACAGAGTTCTCTTCTTGATGCTTTCCGAAAAGTTCTATTGTGTTGTCAAAATTCGTCCACTTTACAAGCTGGTCCGTGAACAGTGTTCTTCTTCCACCACGTATCCTCTTTCCCACTTTTTTGCCGGTAACTGCAAGGTATTCTAGTTTACCTTTCCTCATCATGTGCCCGAAAAAAGAAATTTGCCTTTTCGAAATGTCTAACATGATGTTGCTTTTCTGAATTGTCTTATTCAGTACTTCCTCATTGGTGATCTTTTCTGTCCATTTCACTTTTTCCATCCTCCTAAGATACCACAATTCAGCTGCTTTGACCTTCCTGAAGTCTGTTTTTTGCAGGAATCACTAGGTTATAGGAATCAAAAATGTAACAGCACTTCAACGTGTACGGGAAATCTGCTTTAGAACATAATTTTTCATGGGGTAGGTTAAAATTTCAGAGTTGTCAAGGGTGTTTTTCTAAGGGCAAAGAGAATCAAAGATTTTTCAGGGTCTTCCAGGGCTTGTTAGCCACCCAGTTACATCGCAATCTTCTAAAAAGGTGGAGTTGTGGTGGAGTCAGCCGCCAGTTTTGGCATCCATGGATGTGAGTAAGAGATCAAAATGATTCATTGAACTGTCAATGTTGAAAAAATAAGAAGCGCAGTCTAGGAATCATTGGTGACAAAAGAAAGCTCAATAAAACGGTCTTTTCAAGACCAACATGATGAATCTATGAAAGCTCTTTTTAATTCTACAGCTATTGTCAAGCTACTATGAACTGCATGCATCGACTAATAGTCTTGTTCCTATGGCCACTTTCTCCTACTAAATCAGTAAACCTCAGTCCATGCCCGGAGATACGTGCGATCACACGTGCGCGTGTCCACACACATGTAAAATCTACAGCACGAGCGAAAGATCGCCCGTACCAGCACCGCTACTCAATATGCAATCGCATGTGCCGAGTAAGAACTCCGTTGTCGCAATACTGTGATTGTCACCAATTGCTTATTCGCTTCAGATCCATTTCAGCTGCAGGATACTCTGTTTTTCATCAGGCTGGTGTCTCAGATACACGGACCTTGGATGGCACCTACAACTTCATAAAGCTAAGAGTAATCGCTCGTGTAGACAAGGGTGCATTTGCGAATTGACACTCGCACTCCAATTTCTTCCGTGCATGGACTGAAACTTGCATTCAAAGAAGGCCAATGCTGGCTGTATCCTCGCTATTCACAAAACATGGCATGCAATGCAATGAGAGAATGTGGCAAGGGAGTTTAAAAGGCTTCGGTGTCGCATTGGTAACTGCTATCTGTGGCGTTCTGAGCTGCGTTGTAACTAAGCCTCAAGGTGAAAAAGAAAGCAGTCTACATAGGGGAAATGGCTTCAGCGCCTTCACTGGCAATCGGTCACGCACTAACGACATCAACTACAACGCGAATCCTTAATGGAGATAGAATCCTTCAAGTTCAGAAGCTAAAGGCATTCCCCAAAAGGAAATCCAAGAGCATGCGTAGTAGAAGGTGTACTTCCAGCTTGCTGGATTGTGGGCAGTGCAATGGGATAGTGTATGACTCGAGCTTGGCAATAGATTCCCCGGCCAATTATTGGCTTTGGGCTTCAACGGCTAAACAATAGGTTTTAACAATGTGGGGAGTCCTCGGTATCCTCAACAAATCCCTACCTATAAATACGCAGGCCAAATGACATGCAAAAACGTTAAGCCAAATAAGGTCAGAATATGATATGTGCAATCCCTATCATCTTGCTACTGTCTACGTCTAATTACTTCAAAATGCAAACAAGCTCATTCACATACCTGTAAATGTTTGAGTCATAACTGTGAAGGAAAGCCAAGCATAAGTCTGCAAGGAAAGATATATTTGTTACTGTAGTATTTGATTTGCTAATGCGCTGGGTCAACACTAAAATACCAAACAAATATCCATTAGAACAATGACATTTAGTGTCCCCTACTCAAGGATACCAGTTACGTAAAAATACTCTACTCTTAGGACCCGAATAAGCGCCCCCCTGCTTATTTCTTTCGAAAAAATTTTCGACCCCTCTCTCTTATTAAGGCTCCCCAGGATGTAAAATTTTTAGCTTTTCTGGAAGACATCTGCATGAAAGTTGGTTCTGTGCTTGGGTTGCCAAAATAATGAATGAGATATATATAAGGCAATATTCCGAACACAGGGTTCGTGCAAGATTTTGATAAGCAAATTCAAGGAGTTTCAAGGACTATTCAAGGACTAACATAAACATTTTCAGGTACCTCCAAATTAGCATTCACATCGCATGCGTGAATACACAGGAGGCCCAAAATACCGAAAACGAGACATCTCTTGGCATATCAAGAGTTTAATTGCACCATCTTCTTTAAACTCTTTCGGATACTTCTCTAAATTAATGTTTGTGTTGCCTATTGCTGTGAACGAAGTAAACAGTCAACAAATGCCAAGGAGTTTGATCAATTTTCAAGAAAAAATTCTCATTTTCAAGGAGTTTCAAGTGCCCTTGAAATGAAATTTCAAATTCCAGCACTTTTTCATGGAGTTCAAGGGCCTTCACGAGCCCAAAGAACCGTGTTGCATATGGAGGTGTTTGTGTCAATTCTGATTGATGGATAGCTAGCCCAAACTTCCAGCCCCCCTGCTCATTCCAATCCCATCCCCCACTTATTTCATCTTGAGGAATTTTCCAACCCCTCCCGCTTAATAGGAGCCCCGCTTATTCGGGACCTAAAAGTAGGTCTTGCGGGATCAATCTGAAAGTGTATTCGGCAAGGAGAGAAGACTTACAATGCTAAATTTACGACAGATGACCGGAGCACTGACGTATCCTTACTTTTCATCAGTAGTCAGCAACTAAGACAAAGCAGCCGTGGCCTAGCGGTAATGCACTTGACACAGGCCAACGTGGTCTTGGGTTCAAGGCCCATCACAAGCCATTGGTGACGTCAGGAAGGGCATCCGGTCTTACATGCTCCTGCCAGAACTAAAGTCCCATTAGAGGCACCCGCCAAGCCCCAAGGAATTAGGGGAAACGGAGGTAAAATCGAGAAAGGTCAGCAACTAAGACAAACTGTTCGGGCAGGATAAATCAATAAGTAAAAGCATGTGTACATTCTACCAAAACAATTATGAGCAACAAATCTACAAACCTCGTATGTATAGTTAGGACATGATACGAAGTTGAACATAAGCGAGAATGGATTACTGTTTGGGTAGGGGATTCGGCGTTCTTTCGTGCCTACAATGAAACACGTTACAGGATAAAAAAATGAGCTAATACAACTTCTTTGCAGTTTTATGAGCGCTAGCATACAAAAATAAGAAGAACTAACCACTGAAAGTGTTCCTAGTTTCTTTTACATTAATACTAGCAACAGTAGACCTTTGCATTGAAAAAATTATATGAAATGAAATGAAAGGAAGAAGCAAATGATGAATAGAAAAGAAATAAGAAATGCCAATAATGAGAAATATGTTCTGCCAATCTGATAAGTACTCAATGTTAAATAAATAAATAAATGAATATATATATATATATATATATATA
>WIPJ01001868.1:499445-556588 GCA_018155075.1 Cassiopea andromeda
GCCGCATCTATCTATCGTATCACAGTATCTATCTATCGTATCGCCGCATCAATCTATCGTATCGCCGCATCAATCTATCGTATCACCGCATCAATCTATCGTATCGCAGTATTTATCTACCGTATCGCCGCATCTATCTACCGTATCGCCGCATCTATAAGAGACTTCTAATAAAGTTCGATATATAAAAGATTTAATACAACAACTAGCTCCTGGTTGTTAATTAAAATAGTTTCCCTGCAGAGCAAGAGCAAAAATTAGATACAGATGCTGGCTAAAGTTGCTTTTCTATTGCTGAACTCTGTCGTATAAAGTGTCGTACAAATTCTTCAGAAACTGTGAAAGCAGTGAATTAGGGTTCATACCCAACACGCATATCAAAATTCCCTTACTTTTTTCTAACTGATAGTCAAAAACACCTACTTTTCCCAGACTCCCATTCCACATATTTACAAAAATAGGTGAAAAAAATGAAGCCTATTAGATAATTATAATAATAATTTCAATTTTTTACAGACGGTGGCCCATTCAGCTAAGCTGGTTTGCCAGGGGCCGTCTATTTACAAAGTAAATGATAAAATCTTACAAGAAAAAAAAAAGTACATATTTTTAAAAGGTCTAAACTAAAAAGTGTATGTAACTAGATATATAAAACAACTATTTACAAATAAGATTTAAAAGATGCCAGAGATAGGTAATCTACATGTACTTACTATAAAATTATGCAAAGTGGTACAGTCCACATTTACTGACAACCAGTGGCGTAGCGCCAGGGTATTCAAGGTATTCACTGAATACCCTATAATTTTCAGGAAAATTAAAAACTGCAATGTTAATGGTCAGTGAAATGGCAAATGTAGTTGCCTTTCAGCCTTTAAGCTCTTCTAAGCATCAATACAGTAAACGCTGAAGCTGCGAGGCCTGTTTTCCAGGTTTTCCAGGTTTAGTATGAACCCTGCATATGTTCCATGGAATGAACATGATAAATATAATGCGACAAAAAGGTTTGGAAATCAAAAGTTGTACAAAATGAATGACTGCATATGAAAACAGAATATCCAAAAATAGATTGTAAAAATTGAGATGCGTAAGCTCACCTGGTGGCCTAAGATCTCGTAAAACGCAGTGGCTGACGAAGTTTCCATATTCGAAAATCTAACGAAGATAATTCAAGAGAAACAAAATGAAAGAATATTTCAGGCATTCGCTAATTCGAACCCTTGTTATTGGACAGTCGAGATATCTGGCAGCATTTCAATACCAAAACAAGGGGGAGCTGGTACGAGATAGCAAATATGCGAGCAATAGGCCATAGAGAAAATCTCTGAAAATAGGCCCTAGAGAACATCTCTGAAAAATGACTTTTGCGGTGCGCCTCTTAGATTTAAATGAAAATTTGCCATAATATGTTTTCGATGGAGCTGATTTCAAACATGACAAGCTCCCACGTGTATCACCTGCAGTTTTCCGTAAAAACACTTAATGCTACATTCAATAGAGAAAAATAGAGACTATTGGTACAATGACAAATGACAATCCTAACTTCAACTGCAAAACCATTTCTAAATTACCCTCTGATTATCATGACTTTATGCCATGAACAGCAAGAACTACGTCAAAGGCAATAAACAAGTAAAGACTGTACTGTAGAAGCAATGGAATATTGGAATTTTGACGCAGACGTTAGAACTACCACAAATGACTACGGGGAAGTTAGTGGGAAAAGAGCTAACACATGGTTCGTATAAAATTATCAACAATAAAACAAAGGACGTTTCAAGGCAAATTTTGCTATTTTCAAGGATAGCAACAATAAGCATATACTGTAAAAACAGAGAAAAACAAACAGCTTAGCATTTATTCCGGCCTATTGTACCATGAAACCTTTGTTGTTTTAATTCTCAAGAAACAAACTAAAAAAGGTACGAGAGGGTGTGGTGCAACACTCAGTTCCAGGTCACCTCGACAAATTTACCTCATCCAAACGAGGCTCTGGGCGCCATATTGAGCTTTTCGCGAAGTACAGCTTAACGACTTTTCAAGCCAAATGTCAATTTTCAAGGTTTTTTCAAGACTGTACGAACCATGTAACAGAATATCGAAAAAGAGGATAATTTGTTAGGCACCAAAAACTGACAAACATGCATTACACAAAGAGAAAAGCCGGAAAAGAATAAAAAATAGAATGATAAATACCAGGAAGCCAGCCAAGGATGCATAAATCTGCAGCGAGCCAAAACCTGTAAAACAAATAACAGTCAGAACGCAAAGTAAAAACTGAAAGATTTAAATTTCAATGAATGTAGTTTTGGTGTAATTCCCTTTGCATCATGGAGAAGACGGCAAATCACTACAAATCTACGGTGGTTCTAAAATCAGAACGCAAGTGCCAATGATCCTAATGGCATTGGTGCAGTTCAGGTAGGGTGGATTCACCATCGTCGTTCTTTGAGTCATTTACAAACAATCATTTGTTGCTGTTGCTTACTTTATTTTGAGTAGGTTGTTATACCTAGCTTTTTCAGCTAATTTAGGCCTACTATGCATGCCGCATCTAGGTATTGGACCCCTAGTTTAACGTCCCTTCCGAAGGACGGCGGGATGAGCTGTTTTGGTCGTGCATATGGAAGGTTGCCCATCCAGTTTCTGACCGTACACAGACATGCTTAGCTTCAGTCAAGCTAATAGAACGTGGCTGGGTCGCTTGGCCACTCACCTCGCAGTGATAAACCTAAAGCTGATACGAGTAACTGTCACTGTAGTCCCCACGTCTCAATTTACATATCCACTCGTTTTTCAAACATAGGCTGAGTGAATTATTTATGTGCAGAAATCATCGTAAACCAAATGTCAAAGAACTCCTAAAACAACCTGAGTTGAAGTGTATACATACTTGGTGGCGTGTACAATGGATGGTTAACAAAGTAAGACACGAGGGCAGCGGATCCCCTAAGAAAGAAAATACGAAATGTAATCAGATTTTCTTGAATGCAAATCTAAACGAGCATAACATTTTGAATCATAGATCAAGTTTCGATAGCTGCATGCCAAGTACCATGACGTGTGAATTGAAGTTTGGCTCTAGGAGTTTCCACACAACAGAGTTCAAAATACAGTAAAGAAAGATGATTCAAAGTTTAAGAAACAGTACTCACCAATAGTACGATGAATTCTAAAGGAAAAAGAAAAACACATGAGTGAACGATGCTTGCCGTAAAACCACACAGTGGCGTGGCCACAGGGGGTATGGGGGGCAAGTGCTCCTCCATTTTGCCAAGATGGTACTTGGGATTCCCTTAAAATCGATCAGAAAATAGGTGTGAGGAGGGGGTAGTAGCAAGTCTTCAGAGAAGTAGAGGGCGTGGTCAAAAATTTTTCATTTATGCCGCCCGCACTTTTTAGCCCTGGCCACGCCCCTGTACCATAATATGAATAAAGTTATACGTTTTTTATAAGAAACAAAACCTCTGACTTCAGCCTGTATGTTTCTCAATATTTCGTCAAATTTCGTCAAATTCAGCTTCAAATGCTTCATAAATTCCAGGATTCCTAATGAGAATAACAATCCAGATAGGCAATGTTCAGGTTTTGTTAAGCATGTAATGGATGCTCATTCTATTTTCTAGCTAGTTTGATCAAAAATTTATTAGTAAAAACAGTTTTTGTAAGTTATTACTTGAAAATCAGTCTGTGTATGTTTCATAATTTCTACCTGATTGCTGTCTCATGTTTCTTACAGAAATATTTCTTATAAAGCGTGTATCTGCCATACGGCAATTCTCATGAAATATCAACGTCGAGTGTACAAACAACTCTCCAGCTAAGGCCATAAATTAGGTGAAATCAGCAGAGTATTGATGGCACTATGGGCGAGGTGGCATAGTGCTTAGAGCGCATGCCTCCCGTGCAGAAGGTCTACGGTTCGAGCCCGACTCGATGCCCTGACTGAACGCTCGCTCGCTGTTCACCCAGCAGCAAATTGGTACCTGGTGGCAACACCGGGGAGATAATGGTGGCGAGGAAGGAACTGGCCACCCTACCTCACATGCTGATGGTTCAGGATAAGTGTCCTCTCTAACATGCACTCCCCCAGGTACGAAAGTATACAGGACTACCTTTACTTTATTGATGGAACTACAATGTTTCGAAAGACAGCACTACAGTTAGCAAATGTTTTTTGAAATTAGCAATTTTGTTTTTGATTGAGATTGTTTACAAAATTACATTCGCCATGCATTTTATCACGTTCGTCACACAAGACATTCTCCATACTTTTCCAGAAAATTAAGCAATAAGTTGCTTTGAAATTTAATCCATTAGCAAACCCCAACTCGAAACCATTAACGATTGACTGCTAGCAATGCAGAGAAATCTCAAGAAGCAAAACATTGTTGGAATGATGTGTATTGTACGATGTCACGTACGTCACGCAGCTTTAAAATCTTCTGCTAAAAATAGGTTTTGCTGGATACAAAGTTGCTTTGTAAATATTTTAGCTCTGTGCATTCAACCTCATAATAAAGACATTTTAGAGTTAGATGTTTTCACTAGCATTTTAGCATTTCTACCTCAGATTTTCTTTTTGGATGTCATGTACATCGCGTGAGTGGTACCGTCTTAAAACTGCAATGGGGGAGGGGGACTCTGTTGTAGAAAATATATTGATCACACCTTTGCCATGCCCATTTTTGAAATTCTGGCGACAATTTCTTTACTACTGCTGTACATCTAAAAGTATTAAACGAAGGAGAAAGACAGCATTGGGATGTGGCATTCTCTTTCTATTAATAGGAGCGTACCTTTCCGTTTTCCTCCATTCATATGCGCATGGTTAAGAACTTTTACAGCCTAATAGATGTTTAAAACAGGGGGTTGAGCCCTCAAAAGTTCTCATAATTTTAACAAAAAGCCCTGAGACCCAATGAGCCCCCTCCACGACACACCTGCATGTAGATGAGCTAAGCCACAACCTACAAGGCACCACGATGCAATGACAGTAAAAATATCACTCGCATGAATCGCTCGATGTCAATTTAAGAATTTTCATCCCTTATGTAGTACCAATTTAAGTTCCATCTTTGGTTGATTACGGAATTCTCTACCTAATCCTCTGAAATTTCGAAATCAGAAAACAGCCTAGGCTATTCCATAATATAAAACTTATTAATTACATCAAATTATGTCAGAAACTTCCAATAAATTCTCGTAATAATAAAAAGATATCATATTGCAATGAAAAAAGTGGTTAATTCTGAGCCGAAACGGAAGGAACAGCAAAAGATTGATTTAGATTCTTATCTTATCTTTTTAATGAGAATAACACTCTTTGATACCATGTAGACATACATGAATCCATGCCCTGAAGAAAATTGAGAATGAGCGTCTAATCAAACGTGCATTTGTTGTGCAAGAGCGATAACTCTGAATTGTATGGCGCTGCACGTGCGATGCTAGATTCCAGATCCCAATAACTGAGATCACACTCTTTTCATATAAGAATACCTAACCTTTTGCCGAACTTCAAAAGTCTTAAACTTTTCTGGTTTTTAGCCTAAGATTATTCTAAAATTATTTTCAAGTGTCAAGGTTGTAGCTTCGTCTCAAAGTCAAAGGAATATATTCAAATCTTCGTTGATGTTTTGCTTCATTATAAAGCAAAACGAAAGTGGAACAGAGTACTAAATCTTGTATCGATAGTGAAAAGTTAATCTACAAACAGTACTTTAACTCAAATACATAAAAGTTGTAAGTATTGATAAAGCTTGAGCCTTGCATTATTCGAAAATTATTGCTAAATGTCAGTGACTCTGAGCATTAATATTATTGTAAATTTTATTCTTGTAGAGAAAGAAATGTGCATCAAAGATAACGAAAAATTAATATTTTTGCAAATCCTAAGCTGGAAGCAGCAAAATTCAAATCATGAAAGTTTGAGGACAATATCTTAATAGAAGATCAACGAAACGATATTTACAGAAAGTACGCATTTAACAAGTGCGATTGTATGGCTAAAAGTGATGTTGGCAACAGCGATTCTTCACTCTTGCTGTAGCTTTTGCACATATAGCCGGGTGAGTGGCCAAGTGGCCCAGCCAGTTCCATTAGCTTAACTGAATTTAAGCATGGCTGTGTATGGTCAGACACTGGATGGGCGACCTTCCAGATGAATGACGAAATCAGCTCACTCCGCCGTTCATCGGATGGGACGTTAAACTAGGGTTCCCATGCCTGCTAAAGCCTGTACACAACCTTCAAACTGTGCCACTTCTTGCAATACCAAAACCTTGACAGGCAGACTAGCTTGTCAAAAAGAGTCTCCAGCAAAATCTTGTCAAAACAATATAAAACAATTCAATACCTTGAAGATGTTTCTTATTGGCATTGTACCATGTGAAAATCGATGAACAAAAAGAGTCTCCAGCAATCGCTTTGCATAATGAAAGCACCAGCATGCACAAGCCAGACTAAAAATTAAGTAGAATGAAAAACTAAATATATGATACAAAGAAATGTCAATTTTTATTGGATTATATAAAATCCTAACCAATTCAACAACAAACTAAAAATATCAATCTAGTTGGAAAGGATTTGTAATCTGGTAGGAACTTACTTTGACCACAAAACAAGGTTACCTTTAGGTATTATACAGCATCTAAACTTCGCATATTGACTTCAAAAAATTCAAAACAAGAAAACTAAATCTATACTCATTTGAGTTCCTAGTTCTGTCTCAGCTCTTGGTTCTAAATTAACGCTTTATTTATTGACTCTTACATGTTATTGGAATTTTGGTTCATCTAGGTAATGTTTGTTATTTATCAATTTTTAGCATCTTTTGCTTGTGCATGCATAGGTGAGGGGGGCTCTCTCTCAATTAGTCTGTCTATCTAGAGAACTCATCCTTAATCAATCTATTCTATATACAGCTATGTAACTCGTTGTATTTGTAGCTATGTATTGTATTTTATTGTATTGTACTCTATCGTAGTTGCAATGTATTGTAGTTGTATTGTATTGTAGTTGTATTGTATTGTAGTTGTATTTTGTTGTAGTTGTAACTACACAAAATTCTATATAAAAATAGAATTGTAAATAGAATGATTGAAAATTAAAAATTAACTAAAAAAAATTAAATGAAAAATATACACAAGTGGCTTAAGAACAATAATTTCAGTACAAAAACTCACTGAGCTGCAAGTGACATTGGTGATGCACTAGCCCCACTACCATAAATGAAACTTGGTCTCAGGTAGAATATTGGATAAACAAGAAGAGGGCCTGAGTACTCAGTGAGAAATACAGTTGTCCATGGGACTTGTGGTCCTAGAAAAAAATTTGATTCAATAAAGTGTGCCTAGATAAACCATGCATTTCAATTCCTGCATTGGGATGGTTCTATTTGGAACCATTTCGTCTGGCTCTCACATAAATGTGATCTTAGTTTACAACAAATTGTCATCTTTCCCAAAGAGAAAGTAAGCCAGCAATTAGTAGAAGCTATCCTACAGCAAAATTCCTGTGTTTTGTCTACCAAAACTGAATGAACACAAACATGGAATCAGCATGAAACAAAGATGACACACCAAGGTCTTTAAAGTAGATTTGGTTTCCCTCATCACCCTTAAATCCAAGTGAAGCTAATGTTTCATCATCTTTCAATGACTTTCCACCTGAAACAAAACTATCCTAAATAAACTGGTGAATATACTAAGAAATTAATAAGCAATTTGTATTGACAAGCAGTTTGTAACTAGAAAAAAGAACAGAATCCTATCCACAGCTTTGGTACAATATTCTCCAAGAAATGCTTTCAAAGTTCAACATTTGGCAATGCCAATAAAACAACATCTGCAATAAAATGCATGCCTTCTTTGGACACAACATAATGCTATCTTTCAAAAAGCAAAATTTTTTGTGCTTAAAATTAGTGACATTGGCTGTAGTCAGCAGAGAAAACAATGCCACTTCAACTATCAGCTAAGTACAAAAGCAAAAGGAAGCAGCTAATAGTCCATTGTGCACTGAATGATATAAAATAATGAATAGTATAAACAAGGATTGCACGATATTTAGACATTGTGGATACTACTTACGTGGTTCTTGCTTGAATGATTGGCGCTCAACATAAAATTTTGCTACTAAAATAAAAATTGTACTCTTTGTAGTGAAAAAGAGTAAAAATTTATCTTGAAAAAAATTTCTAAATATCATTACTAGATCTATAGGTGAGATTCTTCAGCTTCAAAAGATTTCAGGAAACTAATAGATAGTAAGCCAATTAAATAGTACAAACATGTCCAGCTATACTTACTTTTTTTGCTAAATGCTTCCTTGACATCCTTTATGGTAGAGGATGGCTCAAGCTTAAGGAAAGCAATATATGTTTACTGAGCACTTCCATAACAGACAATTTAAGACAATTTAATCTACTTACTGAAAGTATGGAGGAAACAAGTCAATCTCTTTGAAAGATACTCTGACTTAAAGCAACACTCTATTTACAGCTAGTTAATAGAGGGCAAAAGAACAGCTTAATTTACTTTAGACATGTTGTCTAAAGCAGGGTTGTCCAACGCGTGGCCCGCCATGTTGTCTGGTGTGGCCCGTGTTGAGATTAAAGCTGTTAAAAAATTACATGGAGGTAAAAATTTCGATGCAATTACAAAATTATATCGCAATTATTTCGGTTCATATTCTATAAAAATTTCCATCTTAAAGATATGTATTATATAAGTGGCCCTCTGTCAATGACCTAAATATGAAAATGGCCCTCCGAGAAAAAAGGTTGGACAACCCTGGTCTAAAGTAGTATGGTATGACTATATGATTAAGCTCTTAAATTGAGGATTGCTAAACAAAAGTGAAAAGAAACATGGAAACTTCTAAAACTCTAGTAAATGCATACATTTTCAAGTGTTGTCAAAGGCTTTCTGTTGCTAGCACTGCACACTTCTAACTGCAAAAATCAAGAGGACAATGACCTTACTTCATGACTAAAGTACATTATAGCACAAGCTATCATCTAGAATGGAATTGAAAAGCTTCCTAAAAATATAGCTACATGTGGACATTTTTCAGGGTGGCTTATGTTGCAACGGCAAATATAGGGATTGCAAATCATCCCTTTAAGAGGTAGTAAATATAGCAATGACCTCTATAACTTGTAATAGCATTCAAATAATCCTTTGTTCTACCAGACTTGACATTTCTATCACTTCATCTCCCGATATCATTTCATTTTCTGTCACATTTTGAAGCAAAAACCTGATACTGCGCTTGCCCCAGATGTATAATAGCACTTCCTATTGTAAAAACTGATACTGTAAATATCCTAGCAATCCTTGTAAAGAGTAAAACAGAATTCTACCTCATTCAACTGCTGCAGAACCAAAAACAGCTGTGTTGCACAGCAGAGAACTGATATGTTACATGGGGTACTCATCTTGCAAACAGGGTTGTCACTGCTACTTCAAGACAACATTGCCTCATTTTCCCTGATATTTTTTGTGAAATGCTACTCATTTTTCTCTGATTCCCCCAGATATTCTTATCATTTCTCTGGACAGATGTGGGGTCTGGGAAAGCCTTGACCCTATTTGTTGCACTTCAAACTATTGGTTCTACAACATGAGGAACTGCACTTCAAAATAACTGCACAGAATAAATCAAGGGGGAAACTTGGCAATTTTCACACTCAACTGGATGTGTCACTGAGTATAGAGATAGTGACAACTCTAAAATGAAACAATAGTAACTCTAAAGTGTTACTGATTTTCACTGACTTTTCAAAATATCTTTCTTTTCCCCATTTTCCCTGATGGAAAATAAAAGTCCCTGATTTGGTGGCAACCATGTGCAAATTGTGTCCCAATGGCATTGTTGCACAAGTTGTATACAAATTGCCCCATATAACAGTAGCCTAAAGTCTGTACATATATCATACTGGACAGGACAGTACCAGACTGGAAATTGGGATAGGTGCCACCAACATCTTGTAAGCACTGGCTTGCACACACTCCAACACTGGACATGCACAATCAGTCTAGTGGTTTTTTGACTGCACAAAAGTGAAACACTTTAGAGAATTCAGAAAAATTTTGAAATCTGATCCAAGTGAAAAATTCCTGGAAGTTACATCGGTGATTAACAAGAGTTCTTAAATATTTAATTGCCTGTGCAGTAAAGAAACTTTCCTGTCTGGAGAGGTATGACACTTTAAACAAAGATGGGCACATGAAGTGGAAAAAAATCAAGAGGTAATTATCCAGAAAACATCCTTGTTTTTTCACATGCTTTCTCCCAAGTGCAATTTGGCTGGGCATAATTTCCTTGCATTCTAAAAAGGGTCAAAAAAACACAAGTGTTTGATCAACAGGATGTCAAATCTCCTGCATCATACTCAATTTAGGGGGCTTCACGCCTTCATACCCTCAATAAGCACGCCCCTGATTTGTATACTTGGAATTAACCAAACATCATCATTATCATTAGAAAGTATATACTTTGTTCTGCTCTAGGATACATCTCAAACACAAATCTTATGAAATAACTCAGAAGCAGACTTGTAGATAATAACTAGTACTGTTTAAGTATGGCTTAGAAACTCTACGTAGTCTTACAATTACCTTCATACTTGCTGCTTTCCTGCATGTGCAAGGGGGCTCCTCTTGACCTTTGAACAGCCTCGTTTAGAAACCAGCTGCAGATTGCAATATGGCGGCAAGATTATGGCAAAATACTGTCATGAACTGTAGTTCTTTATGTGGTTGTCGAAGTAAGTTCATCACTGGAATAGCATACATTCATTCAAGAATCATTCGACCATCTCTATCAAAATGCTACCATACTAATAGGCGATTTGCAAAAACTCTCTGGCCTATGATACGAGTGAACCAAAGCTGCAAAGCTGTAACTGGACCTTTTTGTAGAATGATATGGGAACCTCAGAGGTTACATCATCAAAGGTTTCCTAGGAATATACTAGCAGCTGTGCCTTGCACCTTTGCGAAGAAAAATTATTCATGTCCTGCGCACGATTCAATTACAAAATACAAGAATGTGCTAAAACATGAAGATTTTATTTTTTACGAGAAGACAACGGAGAATGGAGTTGATTTCAAGACATTTAAAAACTCATTTTTACAGGATTTCTTGTATATAGAAGATTTTATTTCCCCTGAAGAAGAGAGCTGTCTGTTGTATGACGTCGAGAAAGCATTGAAAAGATTAAAATATGAATATGATCACTGGGATGGGGTGAGTTGTTGCATATGCTCATGTTTCCCAACCACTTTGTTGCTGCTCCCTTTTTGATGCAATACAATAAAAGGAAACCCCTCACTAAAATGTACTAACACTATGCAAATATAGATCAACACTAGCTAGTATCACTGGATTTCAATGGTCTTGTTCAGGTAGAATACACATTTTTTCATAAGAAGCAAACTCTGTCTTCAGCCTGGATGTTTCTCAATATTTTGTCCAATCCAGCCCTAAGTGCTTCTTATCTGTTTCTTAAATGGTAAAGACTCCCAATGACAATAACAAGCCAGATTATGGAATTGTGATGCAAGAAAAGGATGCTCAAGTTTTGTTAGACATGTAATGAATGTTCATTCTATTTTCTTGCTAGTTTGAGCATAAAAACAATTTTTGAAAGGTATAATTTGAAGCTCAGCCTACCTATGTTTCTTAAATGTTTTATTAATTTTTTGCCTAATTTCAGCCTCATGTTTCCCATAGACATGCTTCTTATACAAATGTGTAGTACCCATAGTTGTTATTCAAAATGAGTAGAATTTCCTTGAAAGTAAGATTTGTTTGGAGAGATGCTATTTCTAGACCATTCACATCATACATCATGTTTTATACCTACAATGACGCATGCCCATGCCCACAAATCTGTTAAATCCTAGGATATTTTTCCCATCAAATGTGCCTGCTTCGAAAACCACTCTTGCAGCTCCTTTGCATATGGATTGTTATATTTTGCAAATATACTTTTTAACTTTTGCTTGCCCATTTGGCCATTGCAATCATGGTGTATCAAAACACACAACTGCTTGTGTCAAATAATGGCATTAGATCACATGTGCTATTCCAGGTGATTATGATCATCTACTCATACCAAAGGTGCATGTCATGTGCTTAGGCCTGAAGATCTCCAGCATGGAGTTAGTGGGGTGAGTGACCAAGCAGCCCAGCCAGTTCCATTAGCTTAATTGAAGTTAAGCATGGCTGTGTATGGTCAGAAACTGGATGGGGGACCTTCCAGATGAACGACCAAAACAGCTCGCTCCGCCGTCCATGCCTGGATGCGGCATGCATAGTAGGCCTAAATTAGCTGAAAAAGCTAGGTATAACAGCCTACTCAAAATAAAGTAAACAACAACAACAACAACAACAAAGTTACCTTTCCTGTCGATGTGGTGGCATGATATAGTGGCATAGATGTGGTGGCATAGATGTGGTGGAAACCATGCTCTTTGGCATTGTCATTATTGTTGATGTGTGCCATGTCAGATGCTAACATTTGTTGTCACTCTATGGTATTTGTCTTTGATGGCAGTGAGATGGATCAGCTTAACAGATCTCAATTTTACCCTATTTGCCAGTAACCTGGTGTAGAGTAGTTGTTGTCATTCCCTTCCTTTGGTACCTTCAATTTTGTCAGTGATTGCCTGATGTTCTAATGTCTTCTTCCTCATTGCATGTCCAAAGAAGTCAATATGTCTTTCATAGATTGCTTTTATCAATTTTATACTTGTTTGTGCTTTTTGTAAGATCTCCTCATTGCTAATTCTTTTTATCTATGATATCCTTAGAGTGAGTCTCAGGAAGCACATCTCTGTAGCATCTTCGGCATATTGGTAAAATAAAATGCAAATCTTTGTACTCTTTTATTTTGATCATTGGACTTCAGTTGTATACCAACATTGGACATTGTTGTACACCTGAGGAGCTACTAGTAAACTTCTGGCATGAATCTTACATAGTATGCACCCTGGGATCATACTTTGCAGAGGCTTCCACATGTGGGAATTGGCCCTCTTTCACCATTTTGTTCATGTCATGGACTGACCCTGTATCTAGGAATTGGAGTCAACTTTATCTGAAAGAGTGTATCTCTCTTCTCGACAGGAAGGTCATTACTGACCAGCCGTGACACTTTCCACAAAACTCCGCCTATGATTTCTGTCTTGAGCTTGTTCTAATAAACTGGCCATGCTGATGTTTGCAATGTTCTTCACGTTGTCAGACATTCTGGTTTTGGGTCTTCCATGGCCCCTTTTGCTGATAACTGTACCAAATGGCAGATCTTTTGTCATGCCGGATGTTCTGGCTATATGTCCTAGGAATTTCAATTTCCTTTCATTGATCTTGTCCAGTAGTCTACGGCAAGGCCCAATCTTCTCCAAAACCCATTGGTTTGTACATTTGTCAACCCAACTAATCCAAAGGAGTCTGCGATAGCACCACAGTTCAAAAGCAGAAATCTTGTTTGTATCAACTTTCTTCAAGACCCAACATTCAGCCCCATATGTTGCTATTGGAAATACAAGTGCCTGAAGGAGTCGAAGCTTTGTGTATTGTGATATGGATCTATCTTTCCATATATTGCTTAGCCCAATCATCGCGGTCTTTGCAATTGCGATGCGTCGTCTGACTTCATTGCTATCATCCAGTGTATTTGTGAGTAGTGCGACCAAGTAGTTGAAAACTTCGACAGTTTCGACGTTTTGATTGTTAACAGTTAAACTTTCATTGCTTGGAGACTTTGTCACTTTCATGACTTTTGTTTTGCTAACATTGAGGAAAAGTCCTGAAAGAGTGTATGCTCATTGCTATTGAGTTGTTCTTACCTTTTGCATTAAGAGTTTCCTTTTGCTAAGTTGCTTTGAAATTATAGGTCATTTATGGTTATAGAGAATTAGAAAAGTCAAGATGGGAGCTAGCAAATCAGAAAGTTATTCAAAGAATAAAGGATAAAGCTTTTGATGATGAAACAACAATGCTACCAGGTGTCCACGTTCTTGACCTGTTCAAAGATGGGTAAGAGATTTGTACAGTATCTATGCTTTTTAGAGATGAAATTTCTATGAGCTATCCGTTTGTTTTCCATAATTGCTATGGCCTAAGCAAATCTCAATGGTGTATGTTATAGCACCCAAAATGAACTGGAATGCAACCTAATGTGTATTTTATAGAAGACAGAGATTCAAAGATTTCCAGCAATGTTATTTCCATCAACTTTTGAGATTAAATTTCTCATTTGGGTCTCTTGGAATTATGCCATTGACTTCTAGAAATAGCTTAAATTTTTGAGTTTCTACTTTCCATTACTTCATTTCATAGAATTATAGAAAGCTACTTTTTGAAGGAAGTTTTGATTGGAATCCGCTGAGTGAGGCCTTGGCCAAATGGCTAGATTTTTCTCTCAACTTTTCTCTATGCAAAAATCTAGTGAAAAATCCGGTTATTTAGCCAGCTTGTATAGAGCTGTATAGTTTATATTTCCTGCTTCCCATGTATAGTGTTTTTGATCTCTTTCAAAAACATCAAATGGATTTTGAAACTGTATAGCATTAAAGTGCTATTTGGTCAGTTTCTTCACTTCTGTTCATTTAACTTCTAGAAAAAGCTTGAATTGTTTGAGTTTCTGCTTCCTACTGCTTCATTTCATAGAATTATAGAAATTTGCATTTTAAAGAAAATTTTGCTTGGAGTCTGCTGAGTTGATTGAAGCAATTTTATCAATTTATAAAGTTAAAGGAAAATTCTTAAGGTTTTTTTTCCTCAATAGTAAATACTATGTTAAGCAAATATAATTTTGCTAAAATGCCTGCCTTGTCTTTCAGATATATAAAGCCACATGTTGACAGCAAGGTAAGAGTTTCCAATTTTTAGGATGTACGATGGGACTCCTCATTATTTTCAGAGGGAGTAGTACTGAAGAGAAATAATTTTGTGCTCATAAATCATCTTTCCCAACCTTGAGATTGTATTGAAATGTATTTTCACAGCTTTATTCTACCTAGGTTCTTCTCAGCATCAAATCCTCTGTAGATAACAATCATTCTCTAATTTATCAACCTGATTTTCTACTTCATGAAGAGTATACTTCCTTGTATTCTGCAAATTTGTTGTACATTATACATAGTTATCTTAAAGTTCAAAGAGATAAATTGGAAGATGGTTTTTTTAAGCGAATTACCGACAGTAACGGTAGTAGTTAGTTTGTTCTATATATTTCTGTTTAAATGAGTGAATGGTCTTCTTTCAGCTCAGTTACTCTTTGGTGTCTATTAGTTATAATCCGTTAATTATTTTTTTAAAATGTCCTAGCCATGGTATTCTATGCCAAGCCTTCTGATGCTCTCCCAACCATCAGTTTTTGGAAGAGATTGCAATTGCACCCAAGGAAAGCTTTCAGAATATTCCCCTTCCATAAATGATAGTACAGAAATGATAAAGATAGCCTTTCCCAAGGTTCAGAGGAATGTCAAGAATTTTCCAACCCAGTTTATTCCAGCTTCCCATAATAAGGTTTTTGAAGAGCTTTTCTCAACCAGATATTTCAACTCATTTCTATGAGGGACAAATAGTTATCTTCTAGTAGTTTTAATACTAGAAAAATGGTAAAGTATTACAAGCCTTGTTGTTTGTGCTTGCAAATGATCTTATGTTATAGCTCTGTATTGATATAGCAAAGTGGAATGAGTGAATATTTACAGTACCTTTTTTGTTGTAGTTTTGTGGTCGCAGAATAGCTGGTGTGAGTCTCTTGTCAGCAGCAGTCATGCGATTGAAACCAAATGACTCTGATAGTTACTCTTTCTTTGTTGATGTTCTTCTGAAACCGCGTTCACTCTATATTATGAGGTTGGTTGCATTGGAAATTCTTAATTACTGGGTAGTGTGGCGCTGTTTTTAGTTTCACTGAAGTAATATATACCTTTTTATAAGATTAAAGCTTGTATGAAAATTCAGGCTCACAAGCGATGAAATTTTGAGAATAATTTAAGAATAATGCAAAGCTTAAGTTTCAACAAGACTTAAAATTTTTGTGTATTTGAGCTATGGTACTGCTTGTGTGTCAGCTTGTACTATTGACACAATATTTGTTATTCTGCTCCACTTTCATTTTGCTTTATGACAAAGTAAGACATTAATAAAGATTTGAATATACTCCTTTGATTCTCAAACGTATTTACATCTTCGATATTTACAAATAATTTAAGAATAATCTAAAGCTCAAAACCGAAAAAATTTTAAAATATTGAAGCTCGGCGAGAAGTTAGATATTCTTATAAAAATAATTGTGTAGAGCATTTATGCTTTAGTATTGAGTTTTGGGACCGGAGTGATGGCCCAGTGGTAGAGCGTCTGCCTCACAACCGGTAGGTCGTGGGTTCTAGCCCCGGCCGAGTCATACCAAAGACTTTTTAAATAGTACTCACTGCCTTCTCGTCTGGTGCTCCCCATATGAGAGTGGAGTGGGAAAGCCAAACCTGCGGAGCTACCGGTGGAGCAGCCCCCCCGCTGTAGCTCTCACTTCATTCGCAGACGCGTGGCCTAGGTCTATAGAAACGGAGATAGGCGCCGCCCTATGCGCCATTAGGCGCGGGAAAGGGCTTTGACTTTTTGACTTGATTTGGTTTTGGAGTCGATCCGCGCCTAGCACTTCTTCATGGCTTTTGTATGGCTCACCTTCTGCACATTATATTCTTGAATAGGAGCATCGCTTGAACAGGGCCGTACTAACCACAGGGAACACTGGGCATGTGTCCAGGGGCTCAAAAATTGATGAGGGCCCCAATTTTCTGGTGGATTTTCAAAAGTCATTGGTGAAAATAAATTTTAAGAGTTCGTTTTGCATAAGAAGCTAAACACGCATTTAGTCCATAGCCATTATCACAATCGATTAGTTAGATTGTGGATGATATACTTAGTTAAATCAGAATACTAAAATCTAATCAACTCTTGTATGCATTTTATTTCTCTCTGTAACCGTTAGTGCGGCCTTGAGCTTAAAGCAGGAAGCTGGACAAGTATATGCCACGATAGGAAAAATCATCTAAAATCTCACAGTAGTAAGCAAAATGCCCATTTCTGATTTGAAATAGCGTGTTATTTTTTCAAGGGACTATGCAAGATACGAGCTAACACATGAAGTTCTGCCAGATGACATTTCTTATTTTGGAGATAAAAGAATCATACGTGATCGGCGCATTGCTGTAGTTATGCGCGAGGAACCAACGACTCTGTGAAGATCTTGGTGAGATGCAATGCTTCAAAACAGTCATTCGCCGAAGAAAGTTTACCAACATTTTTCTTTCGCTTTTGATTGATTATCCGGTAATTTGTATTGACCTTTGTATAAATAAGTGTGAAACTGAATAAATTGGCCAAGAGGGAATAGTATGTATCGTCTTGTATGTTGACATTATTTTAGTTCTTTTGCGCGGGACAATCTATTTTGCGCGGGACAATCTATTTCATGTCTTAAGTCTTTCAATACGGATTCTATTGGCAGCCCGAGTACGTAATGGAATGGCCAAGGAACCTCAAATCATGCCCTTAAATATTTGTTTCCTAGGTGGAGTATGACGATACCATTTGTTCAATTTGAGGTGCTAGCTGAGTACCCACAATTTCTCACGTCTTATTAGGTGTTAAGTATTGAAGTAATCGGCGTTTTAATGATACCAACTGAGCTTCTATTTGGCCAGGTTACGGATTAGCAAAATGGTTGTACATGACTTTTTAACCGGGTTAATCATGGTATCATGTCTAGCTAAAAGTGTAAAGAGTTTTCACTTAATTTTATTCAAAAATAGCCACAGAATGTCTATTTAGAGAGGTGGGGTGTAACGAAGGCTAAAAGCTGGTTTACTCTTGGGAACACATATGGTTACCATTTCCTTGTAAGTTGTCAATCTTTTGCCAATCATGTACGAATCCTCCATTGTTATTGTCATGTAGTTATACATTTTATCGAATAATTAGACTATGATTGACAGAAATGCGTGCGTGATTGACAACTTGCAAGGAAATTGCAACCATATACTGGATCTGATCTACTTTAAGTACTCTTGAAAACCCAATAGTAGTGTGTCTCCGATTGCAGATTTTTGAAAATTTCACAACCCATTTCCATTTATTAGCACGCCGAATTAAAAAATTTTGTAGAAAAATCCAGCTCCTTCAATTTATTAACATCCCACCCCAAGCAAACATTTCAAAGTTCTAAAATGACATTCAGGTGATCTGCAGTGGCTTTACGAAGTCAAGTCAATAATTACAAGGACTGTACGTAAAAACAAACTGTAAAAGGTAGAAGCAAGTACAAGTGTACACTTGTAGAGACGTTTAAAAAGTAACTATTTACAGTGAATTGTCTTTTAGTAAGTGCAGGAAGATTAATAACTGTTAATCTATTTCACCATATAGCATCAACTAGTTGCAATAATTTTGAATTGTTTTGGTTCCTATACTGTAGATTTAGTTTTACCTTCCCACTCATCTGTTAACAACCCATCCATATTCCACTGATTATAGAGAAACCATACCAATTTCCGTTTGTTAGTACCTCCAAATTATACTTTCAACAATATGTAAACCCCCCTTCTTTCTCTTTAGTGCCCGAAAGTGCTAGTAAACTCATTTTATTAGAAAGCAGTGCTCGGAAGTTAAGGAAGTTTAGTACTGGATTTTTGAGACCTAAGAAAGTCTGCACTTGTGTGTGTGTATATATATATATATATATATATATATATATATATATATATATACTTAAGAATAAAACTTTAAAAACCAAGATAAAAACTGTTGTTTGACTATAATTAAAATCACATAACTCTGAGTTTCACGCTTGGTGCGATCATCAGATGTGCTCTGATGATCGCACCAAGCGTGAAACTCAGAGTTATGTGATTTTAATTATAGTCAAACAACAGTTTTTATCTTGGTTTTTAAAGTTTTATTCTTAAGTATATAGCTCTGCATATAGCATTGAGCACTTTGACGATACAATTCTTTTGGATTGTTATATATATATATATATATATATATTTAAAATTCTATTTATCCATGAACAAAATATTATATTTGTTATGCTGATTGCCCTCTGGCAGTTAGACTTCTGCTGTTTACTAAGATTTATCGTCATTTCAGGTATACATGGAACTTTGTCACTTTCTGCTAATGTGCATACGCAAAACATTGGGATTCAAACGTTTTTGCTATCACGTATTGTTAAAATTTTGATATTTGAATGGTGAAAAGACCATTAAAGTTTCAGTACTGAGGCCAGAAAAATACTTTCTTATGAAAAAATTCGTGTACATTTACACGAGATCTCGCAGATCCGATTGAGTTCTTTTATGTCCTTGCTGGTGTAAATATAGCCTATATTGCTCAACGCCCTCCAGGTGAAACACTGACTTCAGTCGTACGTTGCTGACTGAAGTTGCCCAACAGCAGGAGTTCATGAGCACTAGTTTCATAAAAAAGATTTGAGAATAGCATTGGTATAATGGCTTGTCATCTCTGCAAAGCGTTATCTAAGGTAGACCTTTTTGACTGCCTGCATGTCTCGCTAAATAAGTGCAAGCTGACATAGGTGTCAAATCTTGATTGGCTGAGAGCCTTGATCACATGCAAACTTTTGATGCTGGATTAACCAATAAGAAATCAGGAATCTTCTTGCTCTAGCTGCAATGCTATGCTTTAGGTCGAAATATCTCCCAACACAGACTATCGAATGTGTTTCAGTTTTACTATAGATATCTTCTCTAAATGCTACACCCCTCAAGCGAACAGAGCTTTTGGCAATTTTGGGGGCTGAGATTATGCAGAGCTCACATCACAGAAATTCAGGGTCGTGTTCGCAATATTCTTGGAAAGGTTTGGACTTCGACGTACCGAGTAAGCAGATTGCAAATCACTGAATACAATTTGCTGCATTTATGATATTATCTTAATTCTAAGTTTTTCTAACTTGAATGCTCGCAGTAGTTTAAGGGTGTTACATACCCCTATGCCCACGAATCTAAGAGATTTACTTGCAGTACTAGCTAGAGTAGACTTCCTCCTACACCTCAATCTACTTTAGGTAGAACTCTGTTATTGGTAATGACCCTTTAAGTATTGGTGATACCTGACCGACAATAGAGAATGTAGAAAAGGGGGAATTTGAGGGTATCAGAAGCTGGGTAGTAAATTTAGGTAATTCCTATATTAAATCTATGAGTACAACCATAAATTAACTCGTAATTCGTTGTGGTTGGTTTTCTGAACTTCAGAATTTAGGTCTTGTATAAAAAACAGTTAGATAACTGATATGATTCACTAGTTTAGGTACTCTTTTTTGCAAGAACAAGTAAAAATGAGGTGCAGGCAGGCTGTTCTTGCTTTTTCTCCAATTTTAGGCCGAATTGTTCTTAATTTGTTCCTAAATTTGTAGGATATAAGCAATGTAGAAATACAAGGAAAGACAATATATGTTCAAGGCAGCATTGGATGTTTTCATTGATGCACTAGGCAAATGTTACATCCGAGGTAGTCTCTATTGCATATCAATATTTTTATTGAAAAAGGTTTATAAACAATTAGAAATAGGCAATGTTGGCATAGTTCTAGTGTCGGAAAGGGACATTTCATGTCCATATGTTAGTGGAACACTTATTCTGAAAGAACTGGCTAAAATCGGTTAAACATTCGTTATTAAGTATACTTGAATTTGAATTCCATCTTTAACATTGTGAATGCAATAATGACGAAATATCGCTTTTGGCTAACAAAAACACTACATTTTGCAAATTTAGTGTTTTTATTGGAAGATTTTCTTATGATTTGGACCATTTGAGCTTCATTTTCACATAAACATATTTCTTATAAAAAACGTTATATTCTGCTTAGGCCCAGTGAAAATTTTTTAGTAGCCTCTGAGCTTCCTTAATATCTCTCAAGTTTTTAAAATGATATAGCTCACCTTCTTTGAATAAGCAAAGCACGAACAATACAGCTCCTCGTGTACAAATTCCAGTTCCCAGCGGTTTATTGGAGATTTGTTAGCCTTAGGCCAATGACCCCTTACGAGTTGCCATTCCAAGTCACGCGTATCATGAATTGTGTCCCAGAAAACTGCGTTTCATTAGAGTCATGAAGATTCATTTCCAGTACTCCTCATTTTAAAGAGATTTGTCCTAAGCTTTCATAGGACCATTAGCAACTACTTCTGAAGAAAACATTGGTTGAAAAATTGCAATTCATGAAAGTAATGAATTTTTAATTTAGTCTGATTTGTTTTAAAGAATATATTGAGAGGAAAAACTGACCGCCATTTCAAATCTGCCAACCTCAATTAGTGTAGCCATTTTTAGACAATAGAGAATGTAGAAAAGGGGGAACTTCGACGATATCAGAAGCTGGGTAATAAATTTAATTAATTCCTATATTAAATATATGAATACAATCATGCAGTAATTCATCATTCGTTGTGGTTGGTTTTCAGAATTTTTGTTTACATAGGCCATTAAAGTAGAAAGGACTAAATTGTGGGGCTGCATCATTTTGCATGCTAACCCAGACCCCAGGCTACTCAAGAAGCTGGTGCTGTCGAGATGTGTGTGGTGTTATAGATCGTACACCAAACAAAACTAGAACAGCCCTTAAACTTCTGCTTATCAGCGGGTACCATGCATTCACTGGACTATGTGTTTTTATTGGGGAAGGGCAAAGAATTGTATTTTTTCGGCAATAACTGTGACATAAGAAAATAAACGTATTAAAATCATTGTAATTGAATTAATTGCCAATAGTAGCAATAGACGTACATTTCTAAGTCATTCCAAAGCGCCTTTGTGGGAGCATCTCTCCATCGAAATTAACCTTAGTATTCTAAAACTAGAAACGGACATTGAAAAGGTTTACTGAAACCAATGAAGACAATCTATGCAGCAACAGGATAAAGAGTGGGGAGATCGTTGTAATTTTCATGATCAGGTCCGCCGAGAGCCAGCTCGGGCCCTGGGACTATAAACAGCACGGGCCCCTGTGCAGGAACAGCACGAGCCCCAAGTATTAGAACAAACCTGACAAGCAAAGAAGTCCTCAGCGAGCTAACGAATGAACGTCCAACAAACGGCTTTTTGAATATTATTTTGCAATAGCAAAATTTTAACGGACCCCCTTGAGGCCCGGGCCCCGGAGTTTTGCCCCGGTTACCCCCCTCTCGACGGTACTGTTCATGATTATCAAAGTGTGCAAATTTCCATCCTACAGCTTGGGTTCCGTCCTACATGTTATAGTGATGTGCACAGAGCGTACTGGAATAGAGTATGTGGATGTATCGCACCCTGATTCTTCTGCAAAAGCCGTCAGCATTACTTTGACTCATCAGTAAAAGCTGGCACTGGAATCATCTCTTCTCCGAAATTCTGGGAAATTTTTTAGCTAACTTTCTTTTTTCACATCTTCACTTAAAACCTTTCGGCACGCAACTGTTTGTGCATGCGTTGATTTGACATGCAGAGAGTGTCGTGTGCTACCCTATTTGCTGGAAGGTGGTCACTTGCAGCTACTATTAGTCGACTAAATTTGCAGCTCGTCGGAAACATGGTTTTTTATAAAAAACAGATTCTCTGGTTTCAGCCTGGCTTTTTCTCAACATTTGTCAAATCCAGCGTTAAATGCTTCTTACATTTAAAGACGTCCAATGACAATAATAACCCAGAATAGGCAATTGTAATGCAAGAAAAAGGATGTTCAGGTATTGAGGCATGTAGTGGATGTCCATTCTATTTTCTTGTTAGTTTGATCACAAAAATTTACTTCTAAAGACAGTTTTTGAAAGTCAATATTTGAAACTCAGCCTGTCTATCATCTTAAATGTCCCTTAATTTTTGCTGCATTTCATCCTCATGTTTCTCATAGAGATGTTTCTTATAAAACAACGTGTAGTGGAATACTTGCGCTGAAAATACTGCCTCTCTATGCTAGCTTTCATTCCCCAAACATTATACCTTGCGGAAGATACTTCCCTGTATGGTATGTACTAACTACTTGCTCAATCACAGAGATAATTGGAACAGTTGCTCCCAATATGCCCCAGTAACTCATTTTCGTAAAAACATACATTCTGCTACGAAGTTCCACAAGACTCTCTTATAGCTTCTTTTATTGAAGTGCTTCATTTTCATTTCATTTCATGTTTACTTATTTAAACAGGGTAGAAAGATATTCAATACTTGACTGTTTTACAATGCGCCCTGTCAACGAAAAGACAAACATATATATGTGTGTGTGTGTGTCTATATATATACATAAATATATATATATATATATATATATATATATATTTATATATGTATATATATATATATATATATATATATATATATATATATATATATATATATATATATATATACATTGCTCGAGAAAGTGTCCCTAAAATTGATGTAGACTATCGACTTCCTTGGTTTTCAAAAACATTTTAACTTTCATTTTGAATTTTATTTCACGTGCCCACAGTATTTTGTTAACTATCCAGTAGCCTTCTAGCATACTACACATTTTTGGGCTTCTCCAAAACTGTTGGAGCAGCACTTGAGATTGTTTTGTTTTCAGCACTGGTTTGGCAAGCTAGAGCAGAACGAAGGTGTTGGTCAATTTCCTTCCTCTCAGTTTGAAAGGCTTCCTTGAATTCCGCGATGTTTGATGGTAGCACTTGGGAATTTCATATGGTGCTTGAATAGTATGTTAGAAAAACTATTTCTATTTGACTGTGGACTCGGTATCTTTTCAGTACATTCAGGAATGAAGATGTAAGGGTATGTTATGACAACCCCCCCTCCCAAACAGTAATGTGCCGAGACACCAGTTGGGGGGGGCGTTTTGACAAATTGACCAACTATTGTTACTAAAAAGAAAAAAGGTCACAGAGAATACTATGGTCAACTCTCTTGCGGCATGGCTGACATTTGACCAACTTTCTTGCATATTTGACAACATTGGGGGGCGCGACGCCCCCATGCCCCCATCGGCACATCCCTGTTCCCAAAAGACTATCAGTTGGCTCTTTCTTGGACAAAAAGTAGACCCAGGAATAGCATACTATGGGGGACTAAAACAGGGTCATACTAGTTGGTGTTGAACAACCAGAAAATTGGCCCAGTGCGTTTGGACCAATTTTCGATGTGCTCTTATGGACTTAGGAATGTACAATATGATAGCAATATATAATTCATTACAAGTTGGTTTATGGTGATAATGATTTAGCTATATAAAGCTAATTAAAGCCAACTATCGATATGAATTAGTTAAAATAAACAGTATAAAGTTGAGTAGAACCGACCCTAGGTACAAAACTTTTGTACAATATACAATAAATCATGAATTCAAAAAGTGAGGCACCCTACAAACTGCAGACCGCAACAAAACAAGCCGCATAAAGGTTTTCTTGCAAGCTGCAAAGAAGGTCACCTATGCTAGTAGCAAAATTGCACTTTACACTTGCATGCAGTTTTATAAGAAACTTAGAAGTTGGTCTACCTAGTTATGTAAGAAACTGAGAACATTTGTTCAATAAGCAACGTACAGTGGAATCCCGTTAAATCGGACCCCGAAGGGGGACAGGAAATTCGTCCGGCTTAGCGAGTGTCCGATTCATCCAGGGTACGACTTAAGCGGAGCATTTTAGCTTGATCACGGTCATCATATCCAAAGGGGACAAGAAATCCGTACGACTAAGCGAATGTCCGAGTTACCCAGGGTCCGAGTTAACGGGATTCCACTATATTTAACCATTTCTCGACAGCTTTTAAAGTCTAAACCAGTCTTTTTCCATAAAATAAGAACTCTTCAGTGCTTGACTTCCAAGATAGTTACTGAATTTGAAGGCTGAGCCCCCTCAAGTCACAGCTAGGGGGCTGCACCCCCTCCACGCCCCTCTCCTACACTACTGTTTACACACAAGCGCCTTAAGTGTCGCTCTGCTCCTACTTCCATGTTTGCGCTTCTGAGTGCAAAATATAGGTATCATTTTGTGCGAAGGTATCATCGAAGCATCCCTTCCCCCTGGAGGTGCTACGCTACGGGTGAATGATTCCTAGAACTCCATTTCCTGTACTTGCACGTTCACCGACTATGGTTGGTGGTAAGTATCATTGAAAGTCATTTGCATGCCAATTCTTCCACATATCGTCAGGCACATTACTGCAGGTGGCACTGAGGAGAAATGCCCCCAAAAGAAAAATTTTGCGTGGCTTTGCCCTCAGCAGACTTTTTGACTTTTAGATTTATATAGTCAATAAAGTCTCTTGAAGCCCTAAAATAATTGAACAGGCAGGTTTTGCCACTTGAGGTCATTTCCTCTATATATGTGCTCGATTCTCGAGCTTCGGAAATTTTCATGTGGGCATTTTATCGAAGGAGAATTGTCATGCTATTGTTCACAAATCTAATTTTCGTTGCCTTGGTTTGAATTATTGCGAAAGAATTGTACCCTTCAATGGGTTTAGGGTGAGTGGCGAGAATCGAAATGATGGATGTAAATCTAATCTTGAAGTGTTGTCATAAATGTACAATATTCATTCATCTTGAGTAACAAGAAACTGCTTGTGCACGAACTACTTTTCCCTTCGCTGAAATGAAATGATTTGCGCTTCCATTGAGCTACGATGAGAGTATCATGTCTGTTTGAGTAGTAACCTGCCGAACAGATGCTCAATAGACATCGAAGATTTCTCCTTGTTATTTCTCCACCACTCTGTAGTAATTTATAATACTTTAACTTTCCATTATCATTGGATGGAAAAGCGTATTCTGATCTCTTGTAAAGGGCACTTCCACCCACCCAGTACAATTGCAGAACTTATAAGTCTAATAACAGGACGGAAACAAATTTTTCCGGAGTAGGCACTACTAAAATGTCTTCTCTCACTTACATCAGCGTTGGTATAAGGCAAATGGATGCAAATTTGAGCTCAAAAACTGTTAATTTTTATTTGCAGAGGCTATCCCCCCGATAATAAAACCACTATCCATTTTTTCGTCTATTACACGCTTCAAGGCTGGTGGCGAATTTGAAAGGACTTGTGTCTCTATTGTTCGTACCCCTTTGTTATGATTCGTTTACTTCTACGGTCGACCAATGACCATTGTTCCCTTTTGTTCCAAATCTGCATTCCCAACCAATCAGCATTGTAATTGTTTGTTCTCTGACTGAATAACATGGATGCAGCCTCGGAGACTGGTGTCAAGTACTGTACGATGATCCTTGAGATGACAAATTCGTTGACAGTCGAACACAGCATGTATGCTACCAAAGGCAAGGGCACCACGAATAGTGTACCATCAGAGGCCGAAGCCAGCGAAAAGTAAGCGATTTTTCCTCTTTTTTCTGCAGATTATGCGCTGAAGTTGTTTCTGCTGAGATCTACCTTCATGTTTTAATAGCTCGTTGACTTCGGTAACCGCAGCACCTGCGATTATAGTACAATGGGCCGTACTCCATTTCTGCTGTTCCGGCTTTGTAATCAAACAGCGATCGTTGATTTAAATCGGCAAGCCTTTCATTATGACACCCTAATCATCCCTTCTCTTTTCTCTCATTTTCTTTTCAGATTAGCATTATACGTCTACGAGTATTTGCGACATGTTGGGGCTCCAAAAGCAGCTCAAACTTTCCTTAGTGAGGTAATTCGTGAGACGCTTTTTCTCTGTTTATTTTTGTGTACAAGCTAATAACGATCGCTTAAGTTTTTGATTTCCCGCGATCGACCCCGAACTGCGGCCTGTCATTGCTTTTTCACACGTAATCTAATAACTTGAATGGCCTAGTGTCAATAAACATTGAAAACCGAAATGCTGCGATTGCTCATGGCGATTGGCTTTCTACTCTTGAATATCATTTTCTGAGTACCTTTCAATTGTAATTCCAACTTTCAGATACGATGGGAAAAGAACATAACGCTAGGGGAAGCACCCGGCTTTCTCCATGCTTGGTGGAGGTATGACCTTTCAAGAATTGTCTTGTAAATGCTCTCAAATGCTGTCAATCTTTATCACATTTTGATAAGAATTATGGAAGATTTACAGTACGGATGGGGGTCTGAAATAATTCCCCATAAGTGATATAGGGACATCAAAGCGTGGAATTATTACTGTTGTATGCTTTTCTCACCAGAATGCGAGTTTTTGACTAAAATGATAGTTTACAACTTCTCAAATTTACATGACATGTAAAAAGTATTCATTCCTATAGCTCATTGTTCCCCAACCAAAACACAAAACCCATTCAACCTGCTTTGTATTTTTGTAGCGTTACCCCCTGGACGGCTAAAATAACTGTTTGAATGCAGGTGAAAGTATTTTGTGAAGTTTACCTTCCAAAGGATGTGAAAATTAGTCTAGTCTTACCACGATTTTCGCCTACATGGTAATAATTTTGGCGTTGCTAGAGAAGTACACTTAAGATATGCCCCTGTATATGGGATAAATGGGAGACAATTTGTGTTGGTTTTACTTGAAAAAGTAGCGAGTTATAACCCTTACGTGAGATATAAACTATTCTTGCACACAACTGCATTGTGTTTCAAAAGCTTGGAGAAATGATATTACATTTTTTAAATTCAATATAGATAATTGAGATTTACAATGATCTATGATTTTTCATTGACAATATTGCTTCTAGAAAGAAAACAGCCCTGTCTTGAAAGGCAATCAAACAATTCTGTTTTATTGATTGAGCCTGAAGTCGGAATATATTTGGTTGCATTTTGATGCAATTGCAGTTGTTACATGTTCCATAAATGTAGGAACAGCAGAATGTGTATTGCTGAATAGGGAGTTTTACAAAATATGGCCCCAGAAATTGCATTTTGTGAACATTTGCTGTTGTAACCCTGCAAGTATACATTACAGATGCATAAATTACTAGATAAAATTGTTAGCTTGGAGGTTCAGAATTACAAGTTGTGCAAAATATATGTGGGAAGCTCACAGGAGTGTGTAGAGCTACCTTCATGAAAATAAACATGGATTCTGCCTTATTAATAACCTCAGGTGATATAGTTACTACAATGGTTTTCAACTGGAGTTCTGTGAAACCCTAGGGCTTTCCCATTGCAACCCAGGGGTTCTTCAGAAGTTACATAAATGCTATGGGTGACAGTGATTTTGGATTTTCTTGTGTGGATATATGAATAGGGTTTCCTCAAATTACTGGAATGCTTCCTTAGGGTTCCACTGCAGCAAAAGGCTTGAAAACCACTGAGTTACTATTTGATATGCAATACAAATGCTTCACATTTAGAAATGTACATTCTCATGACCTACCATTCTTTGCTGTGAACCAACTGCACAATATCTGGTACAAATATGTTTTACATAGAGGCTTGTTACACTCCCTCCTTGGTAACAGTTTTATTTTTCTTTTTGCAAAGCTTATTTCATTTGTGTATTTATTTCAGTGTTTTTTGGGACCTGTACTGTGCTGCTCCAGAAAGAAGAGATAGCTGTGATCACTCATCAGAAGCTAAAGCATTTCATGACCTTGTAAGTTTAAGAATATTACTGATATATTTGTTCTTTATATTTTTGTTAATGCATTATTCTGTGATTGGTCTTGATACCACAGTTGTTACTATAATAAAGTTAAGCTTTTAATTGGAAGGCAATCTATTTTTATCAATACACAGCAGCTCCATTTGCTTTGAGATACAGTTGCAATTATGCATGTGCCTACTAGCATTGTGCATTGAATATGAATGAATTCCAGCACTTTTGCATCCCACATGCAGCCTTTTAGGTATTCCTTAGGACTCCACAGATGGAGAAGGTAGCTCTCTTCTCATCTTTCTATGATTTTAACCCAAAACCCAAGTTCCTCACCAGATGTTTGCTGAAGATGATGTTACTATGCAACTTCATTGGTCTAAAATGCTATCCATGCCTGTGTTTGAATTTTGAGTAACTTTTATTGTCATTAGTTAGGTTCCAGCATTCTATACCTGGAAGATATTGATGTACCAGCATCAATTTGCACATGCACCTGTATCTGCATGATTGCTCTTAATGTTGTGAAGTTGCATGTAAGATCCAAGGTCTGTGTATCCAAAATATAAGTATGGCAAATAGAGAGTATTCTGCAGCTGAAATGGACCCCATGTCTCGTTTAGTATAGAGCAGGATAAAGCAAATGGTAACAGTTTACAGTGTTGCAGTTGCGGCTATGAAGTTTTTATGAGGCATATGTATTGCATATTGGATAGCAGTGTTGGCATGTATAGCAGTGTTGGCTTGTGCTGGAGATTTTGATGTGTAGACATGTATAGACATGCCCACATGTGATCACACGTGTCTCCAGGTATGGACTAGTTCCAGGCATAAGTTTTGTGCAATGTGAAAATGGAGAAGACTTCTGTGCAGTTTCATCATTATCAACAGTAACAACAGCTTCTTCCTCTGTTTTCCTTTTGTCATCCTACAGATCATGCTATTGCCTGTCTCCGCCTATTTTCACTAGGCAGGCATGAGTAGCTCCCAGTACTGCAACCACCAGGTTAGCTGAAGTTCAATAAGTTTTGAACAGTGGCATAGCCAGGGTCACATCTTTGGAGGGAGGCAAAACAGAGTGGGACCAGGGAGAGGCAATAAAAGGGGTGATGGGAATAACTATGGGGTAGGGGGACCTTACCTCCTGTCATAGCCAGTATTGAAGTATATTCTGCTATGAAGAAAGAGAGAGAGGAGGGGTGAGGGGGAGGAGCCCCCTGAAAATCTTTTTTACCACACTCTTTAAGTATTAGAGAAATGCCCTTTTGGATGTAAAGGTACGCCCTTTTCTAAATAGACTAGAGTAGTAGCACTTGCTATTTCAAAACTACCTTCCAATGTATCAATTTTATTGCAGATTTGAGCATTTCTTGGACAACATCTTTTTATCATTGGGGGGTGTAGCTATCCCCTTGCTCCTGGCTATGCCACTGGTTTTGGGGCACTTTATCAGATAGGAGTTGGATGAGCAAAGCTCCAGATAAGCTGGAGGTTCTTGTTTTCACACAACATGCCTTGTTGTCCTTTCTCTGCCATATTTTTGCATATAGTGCAAACATTTATGCTCACCAGTATCACCATTATCATGACCATTATAATCATCTGCAGCATCAGATAAGCCTCATCTTATCCATGCTAGCATGATCTAGATGGTGCTTAATTGATGGCAGTTGAGATTGCTAGCAATCACCTCTCTCACCCTATGTCTCTGCTTGCTATGCCTTTTCCTATATTGCATTCCCAGTAGGAAGAATTGTTTAAAGCTACATAAATTCTTAATTGCCAAGTTCACAGGAAAATTATGAAGCTGTTTTATGTAATTTAGCATTAGTACTCTAGAAAGCATTGTAGTTTTGAACATGACTTATTGACATGCACACCTTGCTACATGCTTCCTTTGCTTCCATGCAGGTAAAAGTTTTACCTGTCTGCTTTATTATAGTACATTCACTTTGCTGCAGGAATTCAGATTGAGATATGATGGTTCTTTTGGCAGTTTTGGTCTTTAATTGCATTTATGAACAAAGACCACTCCATAGCTCTACATCACTTTCCTCCCAATGTCTAGCCATGCAAAATACCTCATTTCAGTAACTTTTTCCAATGAAGACCTGCATGTACTGCCCCAAAGAATAACTTTTGTGTTTAGTTGTATTTTACTGCAACCAGGCCATTCCTTCTTACCTTTGGCCTCTCAATTAAATGCCTTTTTAGTTGATTAAAAACTTTTCAAATTATCCCATATGATTGTCACCTTCAACCTGTTTTGTGATCAGGGTCCCCCAAAGGATATATACAGGTGATGATAAATAAGAGCAAATAGAGCAAGAACTAAGTCCAGGGGCATTATAAAAGTGGGGGGATGTAAATGAATATTTTTGGCTATGCCCTCTACTTATCTGAAAACTTGCTGCTACCCCCCCCCCCAATTATTTTCTCATCAATTTTACAGAAATCCCAAGCACCATTTCCCATTCCCTTCTGTGGCTACACCAGTGACTAAATTCTTTACCATGACAAAAACTATTATCTTACAGCCCCCTTAAGCCCTTTGAGATTCCATGGAGGACCAAGAACCCCAGTTTGGGAAACACTAATATGGAGCATCTTGAAACAAAAACTGAATTTCTCTGCCAGAGCCCAGGACTTGTCTGTGTTCATAGGGCTTTTTGGCAGACTACTTTGTGGGGGTTGTCTTTGCTTGTAGGGCTTTTGGTGGTTATATCTGTGGGGGCTTATCTGCAAAGTAAAGTGTGCATTAGGGAAAATAAGTACCTATTTGTGGTGGTGGTTTTATGTTGGAGACCTATAGGGGGAGAGATGTGGTATTTGTACAGGTGGATTGTGGCTGTGAAATGTATTGAGGCACTTGTCTGAAGTTGTTATGATTTGGACCTTTGCAAATTTTTGTCATATTTTGCTTGATATAGAATGCTGTTGGCCTGAGCTTTGAAAGCTAAAAGAGTAACTCGTCAAAGCAGTGTCAGATTCTTTGTATAAATTTTGAATCCATCCACAAGCCCTTTAGCTTTGAATAAAGTTGGAAAGTAGATTTGCCATACATTGAAGGGTATTTTTTTCTCCAAACTATATATAGCAATGCTATGTATGAGCTAAATATCCAATCCTACTACCTGATAGAAGAATAAACCATTGGATAAAGTATATCATATCATGTATTGAAACAGCACCGGCCAATACAGTTCTAAATTATTGCTCATGAATAATGAACAAGTTTTGTTTCTCAATATATACCAACAAAGTGAGTGAGTCAGAAAGATGTAGATTTCTTCATCAGCAATGCATTTGTTTTTTATTATTAGTAATAGAGGGAGGTGATATTTGCAGTTATTTTGCGCTTCCTTATTAGTTTGAATAGGCCTTGTTCCTTGTTTGCAATTGTAAAATCCACAACTTTCCATGCATTTCCTGGTACAGGCACACCAGAGCCAGAGGATTAGGGGACTATAGTCCCTTTCAATGTCTTTTGCTCCGTATGACATCCATCAAAACAGAAGTTTGGTTTTCTTTATCCATGTCAGAAGTTCATTTACTCGTAAAGGTACTAGTGGCGGACCCACAAGGTCTTTCGAAAGCAAATACCCCATAATTTTTCAAAACGCCGCGCTATAGATTCATCCAAAATGTTGTAGGGTATGCTCTGGTCTGTGATCTGCCTTATAGCTCACTTTCTTGGTCACCTAACGTTACACATGACCTCGTCGCTCTGAAAACATATTCTTCTGTTATTGATTGGGCAATAATTTTGTGCAGGAGATGTGATCGAGTGAAATTAGAATGTCAGTCACTTGGAATTGTATCAAAACATCGTTTAATTCAGATGCTTTGCAGTGTATACCTGATTTCTCATTATCAAAAGGAAATACACCTATAAAATCCTTTAAAATTCTTGAAGAGTGCCACTTTCCACGGTCTGGTTGTTACGTTTATAGGCAGTAACATGCCATTTTTTAAATCACTAGTACTAGAAACAGTGGCGCGCCTAAAGACTTGAGTGGGGGAGGGGTGTAGGGACAGAAATTTACCAGAGCTTTTGACTGCGTACCTGCTAAGTAAATTGTACAGTATATTTCATTTTTTCTCTCAAGTGAGAATCTCTTTTACAGTTTGCTTCTTCAATGTAGAATGTAGTAACTCGCTGGATGAAATATATGGCTAGGACAGTAAGGTAGTAGTAGGTTTAGGAGCTAGTCATTTACAACTCTGAGTGACGGGGTGGGCTAGAATGTAGGAAGTGCTCAACAGTCTTGTACCCCTTCTATTTTAGTCGAAAACTTGCTATAACAAATTGAGAAATAAGTACAATGTTATATACCAAAAACTTGAAAATTTTCCAGAAAGTTTCATATCCCCAATTAGTTTAATATATAAAATAAATAAGTAATTTGTAGATTACTCTCAGTTTGACAAACCGAAATAATTCGATTGCTCTAGGTTAGCCCGGCATACAATATGGATCAAACCTGAGTATTTGTTAGTAAAAGTCATTTATGTACATGTATATGTATTTTTGTAGCTGTGTCTTAACTTTTGTCATGTTTTGTGTTATTCAAGTTAATGGCCATGGAGTTGCCATGATATCTTGCACTCCGTGGTATCATCCTTGTAGTATAGTCAAGTTAGTTATTTGTAGTATAGTAAGTAATGCGTAATCGTGGAAATTTTTATTGAATAGAAAAAATATACCCCCAATTGCCCTTTGAAAAGTCTTCATACCCACCCTACTTGTAACCCGACCCCCCGGTACTCAGAGTGACTGTTCGTACTTTAGATTATAGTTTCATGCTAACCTGAAAATGTGTTAGCTTGCCACTTCTTCTCGTCCTTTTCATGTGACTTCAGGAGCAAGGTCCTAACGTCCTTCGAATAAAGGTAACAAGCTTTATTCGATCTTTATCATTTGGACGCAAATTTGTCTAGTACTGCTTGCAAAGTTTAAGGCAATTTACTCTACGGCTGTCCCATATCCCATGCCGCCTTTTTCTCTTTTCTTTGCATAATTGCTCATTCCGAGCTTAATTACTCTCAGCTGCTACACCAGCCTGAGCATGGGATATGAATCGCCCTACTGATCTCGTTTCATTAGTCCCTAGTGATCGATTAGTTGGAAGCTACAAACCTTCCCATTATTGCATCGTCATTCCAGCTCGAAAAATCACCCCCACCCTCCCCCCAGTTTTATGAGTAGATACCAAGCTTTTGCAATGACATTTAGCAAGGGTGTGGGGGATGAACAGCAATACAAGAAAGGTTATATGCCAGAGCATTTCTTCCATAGCTGAGATGAGGGAGAATGGGGGTTGCCCCCAGAAGCATTATTGGAATTACACTTTCAGAAACGTCGGAAAACCTCCCTTTGCAAGGCAGGAGATTTGCTATAACCTCATTACACTGCCATTAGAATACCTCAAAACACTTCGCAAGGGTAAAGAGTACAGTTTTATTTCTAGAATGCCAAACTGATTAGAAACATCCTGTATCCCTAGCAAGAACTTCTTTACAACTCACTTTTCTAATAGACTTCCGGTCTGGCTCTTTGCTACGATATCGGACGAGCAATATGCATTAATTTTCTGTTTCTAGATGCAACTGCTCCAAGCCCCTTTCTAATTCTTTGACGACTTCCACCTGCAATATATATTACACACAGGAAGAGCCTCAACTAGTGGGATAAATTATTAATAATTTTCTTACTGGTGGGGCAGGAAAAGGGCCTACTGGGGCAAATACCCCATTAGCAACAACGGTAATAGAAGCCTTGCTTCCAGCAGATGGTCCCTTCTTTCCAGGCATCAAATATTTGTGAAAATTATTTTCCAAAAAATTATCCATATCCGAGCCCGTAGCTAGTCCTGTGCTTCAGGGATGGTAAAAGTGTCCTGGAGGAATCACTTGGTACAAAATCTGAGGGCTTGTTTCTTACTTTGTGTTACCACAATCAAATGGAAATGTGTATGCAGAAAAAGATTGAACTTTCTAGTATGTCACAAAGAATGATGTTAAGCTCAACCAAAATTTATGGAGATCCCATAGCTACAAAGATATAGCAACAATTAAAAATTGCGAAAAAATTTCTAGGGGTGGCAAAAAGCTGGCACCCTATTTCTCGTGGGTGTCAGAAAGCTGGCACTCTATTCCCCAGGGGTGGCAATTGCAACCCCATGCTACCCCATGACTACGGGCCTGTCCACATCGTGAAAGAGACTGTGTTAGACAGATTCACAAAGTGGCACCTCCAACAACTGTGCATGCTTGGCAAGAAATGCAGGTTTCAGAGAAATTTTTGAAATGCAGCCGACTATATGGAAAAATGGTGGCCCCATTTCTACATTTGCCCCCCTCATTGTGATTCCTTTGAAGAGACCCTGGTGAGGTCAGCCTCAGGAAATCTCAATTTGGCCAGATTTCTGTGTCTGTGTATGCATTGTGAAGATAGACAGTTACAAAGGGCCTTTGTTAGCTGTAGTATTTCGTTGATTGTGTTATGGCAAAGGGTAGACATCGTACGGCAGGTATCTCAATGTACCGAAACAGGTGTTGCCTTTCACTTACTGCTCACATTCATAAATATACCACCTGTTTTGCAGTGCATGCTTCCCTCTTTGTTTCTACTTTACCTACGATCATAGTTTTCGAACAAAGGAAAGACAAACCAAGCTCCAAAGGTCATTTTTGCGCTTTGTAGGCTATCCAGGGGGTTAAATTGTATGATAAAGTGTCGTCTCCCTAGAAACCAGTACAAGCAGTGTTACCAGATGCCTATGAACGATCTGGGGCCGTGCAACCACGTAGAATTAGATAAATTTATTTTTAGATGTTTGACAGATTTATTCTCACAGAAGTTGAAGCAATTTCTGATACATACCCTTTTTTGTAAGATTACTTTAGCTCGGATTCTGCACACCCGCCTGAAAGCGTCTTCAAAATGATTGTATTTTACTTGCTATGTGCTCTAGCCAGCAATATTTTAAGTCGTATATTTGTTGGAGATGCACGTGTGTTTTAATAAGAAACCTAGCTCAAGGCTAAAATTTTCTTAATTTGTGGCCACGTTTTAGTTCTAAAAGTTTCTTAATTTACCGAACTAAATTGCTGTAAAAGCGTACGGAGAAGGTGATTGTAGCAAACTATTTGTCTTATAACAAACAAAATACGTCGGTGCGAGTTAAATTCTAAAGCAATTTCATATTCACATTGTTTTGGTACAACTCTACGTTGAACCAGGTAACGATTTTGATGTGTTATTTTTTTTAAAGTTTCTTAGCGCTTTCCTCGTAGTTCTAAAAGTATCTTTAATTTTAGGCTGTCTAGTACTAGGTTGCTTATAAAATGTTCTAGCTAACAATAGTTTATGTTGAATATTTGTTTGGGATACCGAGGTTGCCCATATAGGTAAATCCTATCGTTAGGCGGATGAAGATTAAGCCGCCAATCATTGGCCGGGGAGGATATTGCCTTGCGTGAACCATGCACTATCCTATTTCACTGCCCATGATAAGCCTTCTACGCATGCTCACAGATTCTGCTTCTGGGGAATGACCATTAGCTCTTGAACTAATGATTCTAATGCACAATAAATATGCTGTTCCCATGGAAATTCTTTACTTCGCTTTGATAAACAGAAAGTTCACCTGCAAAGAGGGTTGATTTCAGAAACCTCAATGCAATTCAAGTACTCGCCGAAAAATTTGCTACAACTGAGTGAGGGTACCCAATAAATCCCATGATTTTTCGAATTTCCGCTATGTTTTTTGCCCGATTCCTAACCATAGTTCCCGGATCCCATTCGGACAGTTCCCGTGCTTATCTCCGACTTTAGTGACCAGGCCTCTCCCCTTTGAAAGTCATTTCAGCGCCCCTAGACCCGCTACCCATGTCTAATCAACCAGCAGGGGTGATTTCTAAAAATTTAAAAGGGGGGTTTAGGTGCAATGTCAGAAAGTGGGTGTGGCCCATTTGCAGCCACACCCATATTTTTGAAGATGGAGACACGATAATTTAGTCTGATTGTGACATAATACAGCCAACATCTACAAAGATCTCAATAGCCATACAGTAGTGAGGAAATTCATCAAAGCAATACCATACAAGCCATTAGAAGCAAGGTCAAAGTGTTTTGAAAAGCAGGATTGATAAAAAACTTTGGGGGGCTGATTTCCCCCAAAATGAACAACAATTTCAACAAGGGGCTCCGCCCCCCCCTGAGCACCCTTGTTCGGGAGGGGCAATAGCTGTCTGCCCAACTATCCTGGGGGCCAAAAACCTTATTTGATTATACAAATCTCCAGGTCAAGAATTCTGTTGGATGGATAAAACCATGCAAAATTTTTCCTTTGGTGGCCATTGCCCCTCCAAGCCCTCTGCAGTTACGGGCCAGTGGAGAGTGTACTAACACCTTCCGTTCTGCAGTTTTAGAGTTAGTCAACTCATAAACAACTTTAGAGGATGAAATCGCAGATATTTTGGGTAGCTATAAGAACTGGTCCGTGTTAAGTTCCTTATTGAAGAAAAATCTATCAGAACCCCCGTGGCTGGAGAAGCACGTCCCCTAACGAACTAACCCAAATAGGGATGTGCGCAAGCTGTTCCACTACTAACATGCATTAATGATTAATCGCATGTCGCAAAGAAAGAGTGTATTTTCATGTTTCCGTTGAAGTAACAACGAGAAAAGCCACACATTCATGAGCCTTAGATTTTGCTTTACTAGGTCCTAGCACCTCATGACCCTGAATAATGCATTGGATTCAGCATGCTACAGTCGTAACAATGCTCCTCAAGCCCATCAGGGTTCAATATTTGTCATGGTGAAAAATGAAACCTTTGCCTAGATGTTTGGATTTGCTTCCTAATCTCGAGAAAATTCCAATGACATTTAAAACCTAAAAATGACAGCCACTTTCATAAACCAATGGGTGTGAACTTGTGCCATGATTTATGTTCCAAATTTATCATTTCCTAATAAGTATTTGTTTTTCTTTCTCATTTTTTTTATTTTTATGCTATTTTTTCTACTATTTAGGCCCTACGTTTCGTAAATGCATTCAATACGTCGCACTGATAGAATCGCTTCTGCCAAGGGCAGAGTTAATTGCTGCCTGCGTGATATAACTAAGCTGCTTTGTTCAAATAGTTTGAAAAGCGGTAGTAGAAGTACGCCAATCACGTAACTGGAGGAGATACCCTGGGAGGAGGGGGGAGTAAAGCCGACCTGTAAAATCACTTTGGACGGGGCAAAGGCCTTATTTTCTAATGTAAATCTCTAGGTTAATGATTCTGTTGAAGAGGCGAAACCACTCAAAATTTTTCATGTGGGAGGCATTGCCCCCGTGTCCCCTGCAAGTACATGTTTGAAATACTCTTTGATGGGATTTTTGGGTTGTTGCTTTTGCTACATACTGATGTTCCACCATTGTTTAAGCATGAGTCATATGTGAAGTTTTCATTAGAAACGAAATATAGTTACGATAAAAGATAGTAGTCAGGAGGGTCACAAATTTGATATATGGAAAGTGCAGATGAAGGAATGCAGCAATATAATCTTAGTGAATAACCCCCTCCCCATCCCTGTTCTAACAGTATTTGCTGTGTTCCAGCAAGCCAGGCATTCATATGTTTAGGTAATCATTTTTATCATTGTCTCTTTGTTTTGCTATTCTTCTATCTGTATTCACATGCCATTCTATCTGTCATAATATGTTTAGGTAATCAGTTTTATCATTGTCTCTTTGTTTTGCTACTCTTCTATCTGTATTCACATGCCATTCTATCTGCCATAATACCTGATTTTCCCACGGACCTGGAGTGGCAGTCAGCGGGCAGACAAGTAAGGAGCTATAAAGACAGAGCGATCGAGGATAGTGTCATCCTGTGGCGCATTCGCTTGTAGTCCATGCCAGCAAGAAATTGGTACAGGAGCATCGATTCGCACGTGCACCCTTTGCTGCACGCATGATTGCACGATTTATGTATCCAAACTACAGAGTTTCTTGTTGCTGAAGCATGCCAAATGTCTGAAAGCAGAAGGTGACAGTCACTAGTGTTGCAGTTGCGACGACAATGCTCCTATTTGGCATGTGTGATTGCACAGTTGACAGTGATGTTGGCACGTGCAATTTTTCGCTCGTGCTCAGGATTTTACACATGTGTGGACACGCGCACGTGCGATCGCACGTGTCTCCGGGCATGGACTGCGCTTTCTTCAATTTCTTGCTTAATTACTCACTTATCTAGCACCGTCTAATTCTCTTTTCAATTGGTTTGCTGGCACTAATTTAATAAATCTTTTTCAGAATTCGGGAACTCTACCGTCACCAAGTTATGCTCCGGGTCCACCAAACGATATGCCGATGGGCGGAATGCAACCAGGATTCTACCAGGTATGAAGTACATTATGGACACTGTACCAGGGGGTCATTCAATTTGTATGTACTCACCAAAATGACAAAAATTTGGCGGGACGTAAAGCGCGGAAAATTTTAATTGTTATGGCAATTTGAGGTACGCAGTATTGCGCATTTGGTTGCAATAAACGTCGTATGTATGTATGTATCGACTGGTAAATTAAAAATGACATTTAGAATAAAGTCTTGATAGACTGTGACAGCAGCACATTAACCAATTTTCACCAAAGAAGTCTAATAGCCTAAAAGTTTCAAGCTCTTGCTTAAAACTTCTGAATAAATCCATCTCCGGCAATTGAATGCGGAGCATAATGACTCTAAAACTCCTAAGAATCAGAATTATTTCTTGGCCTCTCACTCCGTCATGGCGGCAGCTGCCTCACAGTTTTACGGCAGAAGCTCGATCCAGTCTTTTTTTAGAGATCAATATTAGCATCTCATTATGCAAACAAACAGACTGTCTCCATATTCCTGTTTGCCTCGCTCACTCAGGAAAATCGATCGTCTTTCTAATTTTACATTAGTTCTGTCTATATTTGCCATATAAGTTGACATTTATACACCATTATTGACCTTAGGAGACCCAATAGAAGGGATCTAAGTTCAAACACTTTCGACTTTTTATATAAGTACTTCTCTCAATGCTCCTACAGATGCTTTAGGACAGATTTATAGCTGTTTTGAAGAGTCCTATTTTCACAATCGTGCTTGCCCTTAATTGTGAGTGAAGCGTTTATCACATGCCAGATCAAAACAAGAAATATTTCAGAAGCGTTTTTCCCCGTCTTCATTAGATATCAATCCACTGTCGTCTTGGGGTGCATGTTGTTTGATTCAAATTCGAAGATCTTTTCCCATGTTGTTTGATTCAAATTCCTAGATCTTTTCCCATGTTGTTTGATTCAAATTCCAAGATATTTCCCCATGTTGTGAAGCATCTTATAGAACTTGAATGCGTTTGACCCCCACAGTTCTACTATTCCCTTGGGACTGAAACGATTTTTAGGGAGGGGGTTGTCAGGTGTTGGCTTCTATCTTTTGTCCCCACGAAGCCCGGCTTGAAAGTTCCAACAACTAAATATAAATTTAGTGACGTGAAATTTATGAGTTCACGCGTCGCGTGCTATGAGAGGATTCGAAACTCACTAGGTGGTTGATAACAACTTTATATTCGTTGCCTATGACTACAGGGTAGAGAAAGAGTGACTATTAGTGAACAATACTAGGTTCCCCGTTATTGGAATTCTATACAGTTCGACTAATAAGTGGATCATACTTTGGCTTTGTATGTTTGAATCCTCCCATTGTACTTTCAATCAATACCAAAATGACCCCCTGTAGTGACAACTCAGGTTTCGATTCCTTGAAGAAATTATCCTCATGTTATGTATTGTGTTGATGCTAGCTCTCTATCCTAGCAGTTACCTAGCTACACGTAGCATACTAATATATGTGTGGCCTAACTAAATACGATTGGCTAAGATAAATTATCATAATTAATGCAAACACTAAATTACGTAACTGAAGTTGCGCTTTATTTTCTTTCCAGCCTCCGCCGCACACAAGACATCCAAATTTATCGCAGTCACAAACTCCCCCGCACCCACAACCATCACCTTTGGCACAGACTCCTGCTCAGGCAATGATGCACAATCAGGTAATCTTTCCTCCTCCGTCCTGCAAATTGTCATAGATTTCGTGTTCGTTTAGAAGATAATACCATGTCCTTGTGAAAAAATTTAGAAGAGCAATTTAGAGGATCAATCCAGAAATCTCTCCCATGAAGTCAGGAGCTTTGTAGAACTGATGTGATGTCAATTGTAATTTAGAATTTTCCATTGCTTTGTGAAAACTTTTCATGTGGGTTTATATCGTGAAGAAATTATATCTTTAATAATTAGATGTACAATAGTCGCCAGAAGTCCCTGAGACACTCACAAAAATTTGTGAAAAAATACAGTACTCTCAGAATTCAAACCATTGCGGCGTTTACGCACCCCCTTTCCCCCCTATAACAATGTTGTTCTGTTCCTGAGACACTTCGTTTCTCACGTCATTTCGCACGTAAATTTTTTTCATTCCCGCATTTAATTTTCTCATAAACCAACATTGTTGAGAAGGAAGATGGGGATGGGTGTTAAGTGAAGAATAAAAATAGCTAAAAGTGTCCCAGGACTTTTTGCGACAATTGTAAGAGCTTTTTTTGCTGGTATTTTTGATTAATTTTTTGTACCCAGATTGAGCTTTTTAGAACCGGATTACTTTAGGGGAGTACACTCCTGTTTTATAATGCTCAGAGTCACTGAAATTTAAGATTACTTTAAGAATTATGCAAGACTCAAGCTTCATCACGACGTAGAATTTTTGTGTACAAGAGATGTAATACTGCTTTTCGATTAGCTTTTGTATTTCAAACAATAGTTGTTGTTCTGTTGCAAAATTGCTTTGCTTCATAAACAAGTAAAACACCAACAAACATTGGAGTATATTCCTTTGATTTTCAGGTAAAGGTACACCTTTAGTACTTAAAAATAATTTAAGAATAACCTAAGGCTCAAAACCAGATAAATTTAGGAATATATATATGAAGAACATATGAACATAGAGAACATATGAAAGAAAGAGACAAGAAAAGCTGTTGAGGGCTCAATAATCCTGCCATCCACCACACATACCATGCCCAAACTGCCCCAGACTTTTTTGTGCGCGGATTGGACTCGCAAGCCACCTTCGGGTGCATGCTGACTAGGGAATTTCAATTCTCCGTACTCTGCCAAGAGTGGAGTCAATATATATAGGCTCAACGAAAAGTAAGGTTTTATAAAAAAAGCGTTTAGTTTTAAATGAAATTTAAAGTTACGTTACGGAATTTCGGCAAAAACACCACCTGCGATATTTTTCACAACATTTTAGCATCCATCGTCAGGATTAAAAGTTCAGAGCTTCCTTCTGCTCACATTGTATTCGATAAAGTTCAGTTATCTTTTTTCCAACTGGCAGGTTACGTTCATTGAGACTTTATACCTTTATGAGCTACACAACGTTAGGGAAGCATCATGAATTGCTTAACTTAGGGGGCAATTTTTAGCCAATATTGTGAAAGAAGGAAGTTGTGGTGCATTTGCCCTGTTGTTCACCAAACGTTTATAGATATATTTCTAGAAGATTTAATTAGCTCTTCATACCTGCAATTAGAAGCCTCTTGACTTTCATTAGTTTTGCGCTTTGTTTCAACTCTATTGTCTCCCATTGAATTCGCACTTGTATTTAAGAAAATGTTTTGGCTACGTATAAACAGATTACATTGCTTTTTTTATTCAGTATCTGCAAGCAAGATACGGTGGACCTCGACCCCCTGGGCTTCGAATGCCTGGACAGGTAATGTTTGATATGCTTGTACTAAAAACCCATGCTGTTTTCGAGTTATACATGGTATAATATCAGCATACAAAGACTTGACATGAGTGTAAGCTAGGGATAGCATTCTCTTTTTGCCAGGAGATTCTCTCCTCATCACACTTAAGGCTTGAAACGAAACCGCAAATCCTGTATCAGTTTATCAGTCCTTTGAATAGATAGAGCCATGAGCCACGCCAATTTCCAAATGGTTGCGGAATTATATTCTGGTGAATTCCTATAAAATTTTTGTTGGCAAGGCCGCCGTTAATAGGGCATTTCATTTCATTTTTAAATGTTTATACATAGTAGCTCCTCAGAATCATATGTCTGTTTTACGGGGGCTATGTTAAAAACTAATTAAAACAATATATACAGAAGGCTGCCAACATAGCATACGTAACATTTTGCACACAGATAAATCAAATTTTAAGCACATATACACTTATAAACATTCTTAGTGCTCAAAAATCCACCACTGAATTTTCTTAACCTTTTGAGCAGCTGAGCACTACTTGCTTATACACCACTTCCTTCTTTAGAAACATGTACTGGTAGAGGACGATAGATGGGTAGTGTAGTTACAGAGAAAGTTATATGAAATTTGATTCTAGAAACCCCTGAAGTTTAGGAAACTCAAACTGCTACATAATAAACAGCAAGTATCATCATCCCAAAGTCTTTCATTGTCTTCTCGAGAGAAAACTGGTGACATTTTTGTCACTAACTATTTCGTGAATGTTGTTGATTGTGCTTGATTTTTCATGGAAACTGAGGTTTGTATATAAACTTGTAAGGTTATAATCAATTAAAAAGTTGAGAAACTTGCACAGGTAGCTTCGAGATGGGTTTTAAGATAGTAAAAAAGTGACGTGTTGTTTATAGTATTGCGGTTGGACACGTTTTTAGACGAAGAGATAAAGATATCCTATCTCTGTCCTCATTCATCATATCAATATCTACATGATTTTAGTTTTAGCCTTTATTCTTTTTCGGTAATTTTTGAATTTTGTTGTTGGTTTACTACAGTAGAAACCCGCATAAAGAACCTACGTTTGTCCTGAGCAGCCTGGATAAATTCTTAATTGTTGGACTGATGTTCTCAATTCCAGCCTGTACGGTTCTTAACAAGGTTCTTACATAAAGCAAATGCTTTGCATGCATTTACATTGTTTTCAGCACAAGAATTTTGATGATTCTTGAGAACACTTTATAGTCAGAATTCTTGTACAACCTTGTCATATGTTGTGGAACTTGAAAAGTGCAGACAGCCTATGGAAATTTCTACTCATGCACTTTTAAATCAACAGCATGAAATCCATTATATAAGAACCATCCCCATTTCAGCCCTGTTGGGGTTCTTATTTAAGGGGTTCAAGCAATGAATTTTCAGCCTCAATGTTCTTATAAAACAGGTTCTTTTTATGCGGATTTCTGCTGTAGCCTATGTGTTAATAGATGCCAATGTATGTTAATATATGTACTACTGAACCCAGGAGTCATATTTTCATCAGCATATAGCCAGTGGTGATTTCTAAAACTTTTAACAAAGGGGGCTCTAGGTGCAACCACGCCTATATTTTTAAAGACGCAGATATGGTACTTTAGTTTAATACTATTAAAGTATAATAAACAATTAGATATGTCTCAATTACCATATAGCAGTGAATATTTAATTATTGCAATACAAAACGCTTTAGAAGCAAGGTTAATATACTTTGAAGAGCAAGGCCATTTTAACAAGGGGACTCAGCCCCCTGATGAAATCACCCCTGCATATAGCTGACGTAAATAAATCCTCTCCTGTAGTATTTTACTGTTGCAGAGATATTTGAATTTTAGTAACATCAGTCATGCATTCCTTATTCTTTCAAAACAGATTATCTGATCTTTCCATAGCCCGTGTCATCTGGCGTTCCTGGCTCAAACATGATGCAAAATTCTATGGATCCTTCGCGACAACAACCCCAAGCTCACAGTCCATATCAATGTAAGCAATATATACATTGATGTATTCTAGAATTTCTATAGAGCCTTCCTATTACGTAGGCGTGCCGTGGAGGGAGGTTCAGGGGGCTCAGCCCCCTTTGTTAAAATTATGAGAGCTTTCGGGCGGCTCAGTCCCCTTTAATCAAGCATTTGTTAGGCTGGAAAAGTACTTAACTTTGCACTTGCGAAAGTAAAAGAGAGGAAGAGTAATTTAAAAGAAAATACTTTCGGACTGAAAACTTTCGGACAAATTATTTCAGACAAAAAACTTTCAGACTGTTTTTAACATTTTCGGACAAAACAAATAGAAATTTCGGACAACAGTAAAACTTGCTGTGACGTCAAAAAATGCAAAAGAAAAAGATGAAACGATAACTGTTTAGTTGATAGTTCCTGCAATTTCTAATCTAGCTCTTGAAAAAGATCCTCCTTCTCTGATCCCGACCAAGAGAGAATTTTTTCGATCATTTCAGGGTGTTGCTCATAAAGTAGTACAGCCCAATCAGCCAGTGTGCATGTAGCGGTCTCATGGAACGCTTTATTGAAATTTCTGCAGAAGAAACATCTGAAGCACAGGACCATCTAGGGGGGGGCGGGGGCAGTATGTATATTAATAATGACGTCATCAGAGGGGTCTCTCTTCATTTACATAAGAAGAATTATACGCATGTGTTGATGAAGAATGCCAGGGTTTATACGGTAAGGGAAAGCCAGGGGGAAACGGATCTTTTGTGCTTTGGTCAGGGAAAGTCAGGGAAAGTCAGGGAAGCTTGCAGTGGTCAGGGACAAAATAGCATTTTCATTCTGCAGGTCAGGGAAATCTTTCATTTTTCACCATCAAAGAAATATGTACAACACTTTAGTAACTAGGTAAGAAAATGTGATAATGAGTTATAGGTTAGAAAGTTCTATCGTTTTCATCAAACTTAAGATTTAAGAAGCAAGTAGAAAAATCAAACAAATAAAAAGAAATTTCAAAAATGAAAACTGCGTCACTGTATAAATGTGAACAAAAGGAAGAGTGTTAATCACATTTTACACAACCTTTTTTCGTTTCACTTTAAGAATTTCAAGTGAATTCTTCATATTTTTTTGTATAAAGTTTCTAAAATATCTGCATATTGCTAAATTGAAAAATAAATATCTTGCTGTTTTTTACTTGCATCATTATTAATCCAATCAGGTCAGGGGAAAAACTTGCTTATTCAGAAGAGGTCAGGGAAAAACATATAGGTTTTAGAGAAATAAGTCAGGGGAAATTTGTACTTTGAAGCAAACGTCAGGGGAATTTTTTTTCAGGCAGTCCATATAAGCCCTGAATGCGAAGAACAATGCGAAATATGTGTTGAAATGATGAGCGCTTCAAATTGCCTCTATGCAAGTATTTATTTTAAGAAAGAAGCAGTTGGACGATAAAACTTTCGGACTAAAAAGTATTTCGGATAAGATTTTGTCCGAAAGTTTGATAGTCCGAATAATTTCAGTTTAATATGTATCTCCTATCAATGGAATATATTCTCCCATCAAAAGAAGAAGAATGCTACGACCCTATGCTAGCTTTCTCCTTCGCTTAATACTTTCGCATGTCCAGCAGTGGTGAACATATTAATGCCAGAACTTCACAGATGGGGCGTGGCTCTGGGCGTGGTCAATGTGTTTCCTACAACACAGTAGTTTCAGGACTACACCACTACTATTATGTAACCAAACACAATTACCATGTGGTATCTGAAGCATTCGACAACTCGAAAAATTGTCTATTTCCCTTTGACTAAAAGAGCTTGCTGTTTGGAGCTTTTTATAAACTTTCCGTTAAATTAGATAGCTAAGCAAGCGAAAAACGCTGTTCATCTCAACCAACACATTGTGTCGCTGTCTCAAGGTACAATTGAATGGGCACTTGTTGCTGTAGACCACTTTAGCTATCTCATGATGTAGGATCTGAGTGTCATCTGATAGAACTTTCCGAAGTTTTAGAAACCCATGGGAGCTATTGCAGAAGACTTAAAGTGGAACATCAGTCATGAGCCTTGAAGGAGTTGGAGAAAGGGGATCCAAGATTTGAGAGAGCTTTATCTCCTAAATATTTTATGGATTTTTGCTATTTTGGGGGGCTTGTCAAAGATTCTAGAAATCTTTTTAATTTTTGATCAGAAGAGTTTCTTGAGAGTTCACAGATTTTTGGAAGATTTTTTCAAGTATTTGAACTCTTTACAAGTTTCAAAGATTCATAAAGATTTTTGAGACTTCAGATTATCCAAGATTTACAGATTTTCATGGACATGCACGCGATTTTTCGTGATTTGCTCCGAGTAATTTGTTGTCGTGATCAGGGACGAAACTTATCCACCCCCAAACTTGAAAATTTGCCATTTCGCAGGGGCAAAAACAGTAGCACAATGTATTCTTGTAGAGCAACTTTCTTGACTTAGGACTATTTGATTAACAGTTGTTACTAAAAAAAAGTTCGCAGGCAACATTTTCGCAAGGCAAACCTCTGACATCCCCCAAAAATATACTGAAGTTACGTCCCTGATCGCGATAAAAATTCCCATTTCCATTGAGAGTTTGAGATACCGGATCCCAATTTGATTAGCTGTTTTGTTAAATGTTTCCACTTCACTTACACGTTTTTATAAGAAACCACTTTATAGGCAACCCAGCAATAGACAGCCTAAAATGTAAGAAACTTTTTAAGAACTACAAGGAAAGAGCTAAGAAAGTTTAGACAAATAGCCCATTGATATCGTTGCCTGATTCAACGTAAAGTTGTACCAAAACAATGTGAATATGACATTACTTTAGAATTTAACTACTCGTGCTGGCGCGTTTTGTTTGTTATAGGAGAAATAGTTTGTTACATTCACGTTCTGCTTACGTTTTCACAGCAATTTAGTTCGCTAAATTATGAAAATTTAAAGAAACTTTTCGAACTAAAATACGGGCAAAAAATTAAGAAACTTTTAGTGCTTGGCCTTGAGCTAGGTTTCCTGTAAGGGAACATGTAGGCTCTGTTATTTTGTGTGCGTGTGCGTGCGTGTGCGTGCGTGTGTGTGTATATGTATGTATGTATATATATATATATATATATATATATATATATATATATATATATATATATATATATATATATATATATATATCCGTATTTCTCCAGAATAACTACAGTACGATTCTTTCTTGAACTGTTACATTGATTCCATTTCAGCCCAGTCGATGATGAACGCCATGCAACGAATGAATCACCCTCGGATACCTGTACCCCCGGTACGTACTGTTTTATGGTCTTGCTCAAACGGTTTATTGCAAGAACAGCTGGGGGTAAGATACAGTACTTTCTAAGAAGCTCTGTAAATGATGAAGTTAAGTAGTTTATTTCGAAGCACTGTCCAGTCATTTTACCCCCGTTGTCGCTAATTCTTGCAATCGTGTTTTTTGCATTTTTACAGTATTTCGCAAACTTTTGAAGTCAAATGCACAGAGCGTTTAAACGAAAGATTAGAACTATGTATGGATTTATATCTTAGAAGTTAATTTTTTTCAAAATTCATGTATGATATATTGCTAAATACTGTAGTATGGGGTTACTTTAGCCAGCCAGATAATTTGGACCAGTAAGGAAGTATGAAAAAGAGTTCTGCATAGTGCAGTGTTGGTAGTAGCAAGAATCATGCATTTGATACCGTACTTTTGGTTCTTATTATCAAATAAAGAAGTATTGAAGCCAGATGATAGATCTTGTTGCTTTTGCAGGGGCTAACTAGTCAGATCAATATCAGTCCAAATTTCACATTTTCTAAATTAGTACCTTGCAGGACGCCATATTATTAGCAGATGGATAATCGTTATGGAATTTCGATGAGAATTGCATGAGTATTTACAGTATCAGGTCAAAAGCTGAAAAATTGATGGTGACTTCCGCAAACTTTGTGCTTATTTCCACCAGCGCAATTTTTACATAAAATGGGGCAACTTGGGCCACCTTATGTTATGGAATATAATATAATAGGATATAATATAATATAGTAATATAATATAATATAATGTAATATAATATAATATAATATAATATAATGGCAATGATCATTCACAAAATCTTGAATGTCCTTTATTTCATATATTGAAGTACATGAAAAGTGATTTCATGTGCGGTAAACAATTTTTACAGTAAAGCAATGGCTTTCAACCTTTTCCTGAAGCGGAAACTTACGGAAGAGCTCCAGTCCATAATTTTTGAAGAGCAGAAAAAAGAGGAATAAAAGACAATGAGCAGTGGCTCGAGTGACTCGAGTGGCTCGAGTGACTCGAGTGGCTCGAGTGACTCGAGTGGCTCGAGTGACTCGAGTGACTCGAGTGACTCGAGTGGCTCGAGTGACTCGAGTGGCTCGAGTGGCTCGAGTGGCTCGAGTGACTCGAGTGGCTCGAGTGACTCGAGTGGCTCGAGGAACCCCTGTTCACAAAGTTGCACCGGCGAATTAAAGTACTGTCGATCGAAGCATTTTTGTAACTTCTGTTCATTATCTTTTATTCCTCTTTTTTCTGCTCTTCAAAAGTTGGAAGTGGTGCACGGTAGCACAGAATATAGTTACTTCAGATATTGATAGATTCTAGTTACTGGTCCGAGTTGCCCCAACCCGTTTACTTGGACCGTCAAGGATTTTTTAAAGTTACAGGAAAGATGACGTACCCTAAGCTAGCAGATCCATTTGATCATAAAATACTGACTATCTTCCATTTTTTTATGAACCAATAACAAATGAAAAGTAATAGGAAAAACTTTGTAGGTAAACAAAGCTGAAAAATGGTCCATGTAACTCCATATTACGGTACTACAATTGCAAATCTCACTAAAAAGGCAATCTGCACTTAGCTGACTTACAAAAAGATGATATAGTTAGCATTCTAGTGGCTCTTTGGGAACTTTTCTTTGCTTTACCAGCTTCATCTTTCGTCTGAGCGGCGAATCCCTGTGTGCATGTAATCAAAATCTGTGTATTTCGCGGGTAAATTGCCAGCACATTTGCCTTTTTCCCCGTAATTTTTAGCCTGATTAACGCTTTGATGTGATATGAGGACAACAGACAGCAATGCTATTGATCAGTTCTATGTGATATGAAGATAATTATTTTATGTATTAATGCATGTTCCTCTTTCAGAATTACAACCCTATGCGGCCTATGCCCAATACAACAATGGGCCCCGGGGGAATGCCAATGTAAGTTTTGTCATTTGCAATTTGCCTATCCGTTTGTTATTGGGAACCTTTTTTGACTCCCAGAACTTCAGTTATTATTCTTTAGTTCTGCTTTGTTATTATTTGGTTATTATTTTATTCTTTGAAAGTATAGAATTCGGAAAGCACCCATTTTTGACATTTGAAGTATTTCTAAAGGGCTTAACACCTTCATCTCCCCTTTCCATTTTTCCTTTCAGGTAGGCATTTGCTATGCCATCGATATATTTATGCTCCCCACTATTGTCTAAACAAAACAAAGTTGCTGCAATGCATTTCTATTATTCTCTTATGCATATTATTTTTGCTCCACGTAGTAGTCTGCGTCATTTCTGCCTCGTTTTCTGTGTGGAGAGGTTTTTTTTATAACAAAAGTTTTATAAGAAAATGAGGCTCAAATGGTCAAAATCTTAAGAAAATCACAAGGCTCAAGTTTAAAAATTTAGTGTTTTTATTGGCCAAAAATTGATATTTCGTCGTTATTGCATTCAAAATATTAAAAATGAAATTCAAATTTAATTATACAATATTAATAGCGAAAGTGTAAACCATATTAGCCAGTTTATTTCAATAAAAGTTAAGAAAAATTTAAGAAAATCTCAGGCTCATTTTCGGGAAAAGTTAAGAAAATTGAGGTTCAAGCAAATCGACGGTTTTCTTATTAAAAAGCGTGTATTTACACTCTCTTCCCCCTTTTGTACTTTCTCCCAATTTCTCATTTCTCCTCTGTCCTCTCCTCTCTCATCTCAATCTTACCCTTTCACCCTCTGTTTCACTTTCTCATTCTCCCTCTCCCCCTCCTCATCTTTTATTCTCTATCCCTTTCTCATCCTTTCTCCTTCTTCTTCTCTCCTACTTTCAATTTTCCCCTCCCCTCTTGTTCTTAATTCCCATGTTTTATCTTGTGACTTATCTTATCACTTTCATTCAATTACCAAATTTCAGGGGACCGCGAGGGCCATGGAGTGCTGCAACGACTCCGGTATGTCAAATTCATCTGTAACTATGGCTAATAGCTTATATCTGTTTCATGCTCGAATGTTTGGAAACCACAATGAAAGTCCCACATCCAATTGTCCTACTACAGCCAGTCTATTAGAAACCAAGTTGTGAACGAGTTGTGGAAAAGTACTCAGTATCACTATTAATATTATTCTCTGGAGGAGGATAATCGAGTTGTAGGAACAACATGAGACTGTCATGTCATCTTGTTGCTAGAATTTATAAAACTCGACCTTGAGTTGAGGTCAGAACATTTAGAAAGCAAATTAGTAGTATGCAGTACAGGCTTGAGTAGAATGGAGCCTTGATATCACTGAACCGTATTGTAGTGAATAGTTTAATTTTGAGAGTGATTTGTGGGTATTAATGAGTGTCAGGGTTTTTGCAAGAAAAAGTAGAACTGTACATAAAATCCAGCGATGCAGTGTTGAAAAATTTTATTCAGATTGCAGATGGAATTGAACTGCCTGCTTTTTGCGAAAAGGGATAGATAAGTGCCACTACCTCTAACTATTCCATCTGGTTTTGTTTCACCTTTAGTTCATACTTAAATCCACCGTCTTTACTGCTAATTACTTTCTTGCACCCTTACGCCACTAAATAATAAACTTTTGAGTTGTACAGAATTTTCATTATAACTGCACATTTTTCGTGGAACTGCACGTTAAAAAAAGTCCCTTATGGATGGTATTCAATCATTTTCTACGCATCCAATCGATTTTTCCAGTGCTATTAAGATGAATCTATATTAACTTGCTATCAAACTACCATGGCCGGATTTCTGCTTGGAAGGTTTCCGGAGATTACTGAGAAATTTGCATGAAAATAAGTAACCATAGGCTGTGGATTTTCTAAATCTGGTTTTGAACGCAAGGCTACTTTGGGGGATTAGGATTTGCATGTGTTATGAAGCTTACGGGGGGTTGTGTACGATGACGGAGTATAGTACGCTTCCCGGGAGAATTTCTGGAAACGGAATCCAATGGAAATTAGGTGTATGATATACTGAAAACCTGTAAAACCGTGATAAATGGCTAGTTTTGGCAAAAGTTGGGGAAAACCTGAAATATTCCAGGATCTTCTTTATAGAAAGTCAGTGAAAAGTTGAGGAATTCTAATATACTTTTTTTGAAGAATAAAGTTTGTAAGAATACCGAGGCTCAAAATCGCTGAAATTTAAGAATAATTTAAGAATAATGCGAGACTCAAGCTTAATCAAGACTTCGAATTTTTTGTAACCTGGTTATAATATTGCTTTCAAAAGTACTTTTGCGTTATCGATACAAAATATAAACTCTCGCTTAGTTTTATCATCTAGTAAAATATCAGCAAAGATTGGAATATATTCCGTAAAGTTTTATGCAGAATTGCACCTTTGGTATTTAAGAATAATGTAAGAATAATTCTAGGCTCAAAATTAGAAAAATTTAAGAATTTCGAGGCTCGGCAGAAAGTTAGATATTCTTAATAAAAAAGGAGTGTATGTGATCATGATGTGGGGGATTCCCCAAAACTACCCTGTGCAGCATAGGTGTCAAATCTTGATTGGCTAACGAAGGAATCACCATCGAAGGATTCCTGCTAATAATGTTGCGAGAATTCGTTCGAAAATCATCCAGAAGCGTGTTTTGGTGGTAAAAAGTGTACTTTCTTTGCGAAAAAACTGATAACACATAGTTTCGAAGGATTGAAAAATATTTTCAAGCATGTTCAGCAGGCTTCAGTTCACATTGCCATAAGGAGCAATTTTCAAATCTTGCGTAGATCAAAAGCTATCGAAATTACTAGCTATTCATCTTTCCTCGTAATGCCGATAACTTTTGTTCTGTGCGGTTGAGTATGCTTTTCAAACTTAGAATAATTTTAGGCAGAAGAAACAAGAGAAGGAAAGCAGCGGGCCTATACATTTGCTCAGGAGGACAAAATCCTTGGAGTAGAGGGCTGCTTGCCTGGAAATTACGTTATGATCTGACATTTTGTGAAGAAATTATTGGTATTTGATAGGACCCTGTCTATGGATTTTGAAATGATCTGTTGATTTTGATGATTTGATTTGATTTAAGAAAGTTATTTACAGTTGGGTAAATATATAGTTTGTAAAATTAGTTAATACCAAGGACCTACTCAAAAAACAAAGCTAAATTAATTGCAAATAGACCATTTACAGCTACTGCCATCCCAGCTACGTATATCCTTTTTATATTTCTCAAGAAGTGAAAATTTTATCTCATCATCAATGGTATTTGATAACAGACTCCCTCTAAGTGATATGGAGTGTAGTCCATAGCGTTAGGAACTTACTGAAGGCAGTTTGCATAATTCCTCGGTGCGGAGATTATATTGAGCATCGTTTTTACGAAAAATTCCCACATATACTCTGGGTTGTTTCATAATATTGCTCCGAAAGTCCTGTCTGTGCTATATTTAGCTGGGAAAACCGTTTTGTTTAATCCTTATGCTATCAAGTTTCGTAATATTTCCAGCAAAAGGTATTCTATAATGTTTCCCGCAAAAGATATTTTATAATTTCTCTGTGCTATGTTTTTGTCATCGCCCTGGCCCTCAGTGATAGGGTGGCTGTTTCATTTTTACATTTTTGCATTTCCCTTTTACTACGGGGAAGTTCATTTCTTCATTTATTTATCTAATGCTCCCTCGATAGACAATTCTTTTACTTCAATTGTCTTCTTTACCAGACTTCTATAACACCTGGACCTCCTGGGACGCCGATCTTACCCAGTCCCCAAGGTAAGTGGTTAGCATATTAAAACGTATTTCATTCCTTTCCATGAAGTTCTAAGAAGTGGATTCTAGTCAGTGGAACTTCCGTGTTGCTGTTTTCCCAACTGTCAACGAGGTAGAACGTAACTTTTATTATATTGACTAGCGATCAGCGAAAGCAGGAAAGTCAGGGTATTGTGTGGGAAGTTAAGAACTGTCTGGATGTCAGATGATAATCAGATGGACATCAGGGAATCCAATAGATGTGTGGAAAAACCAGTGATTTCTATCAATTTTGCTCTTTTACTGTTTGTTTTCGGTTGGAAAAGAATGCAATTTTTAAAGATTTTTCTATTGGGGTTTATTCGAGGGAAGGGGGTATTCGAGAGGGGCTGGAAAGACTGTTTTGTTGTTGGTCGTATTACAACTAGATGCTTTTTACTGCTCAACTGTTCATTTGATGCAACAAATGCAAATTATAGGCAGTTCTTATTGAATTCGCGATTTTCCATTGCCTAGTAATTGCTGTTTGTTTGGTAACTCTAAAAGCCGGTTTCCACTTAGACGAATGCAACGATTCGGCCGAGGCGGCCGGAGGTTGATGCATTCGTAGGAGCGGATTATCGCACGATGGAGAAGTTCAAACCATTTGAACTTCGCAGTTAGCCGATTCGGTGGACGGTAGCCGAGAGGGAATCCACATCTGAGCCTACTACGCATGCACTAACCTCAGGCCGCCTCGGTCGAATCGGTGCATTGGTTTATGTGGAAACCGGCCCAAGGAAGTACCAACGAAGCTCAAATGGTTGCCGTCTCCTGTCATTTCTGGGGGCTTCTTCGGGGGGGGCATAATAATATTTCTTGCCTTAGAGAAGGGGCTATTTTAAGGAAAGGACTTGTTCGGGGAAGGCCATTTCGAAAATCTAGGAATTTTGAGTTGTAGAGCCAGGAAAAACACCAACTGAACATAAATAGATTATTATTATTATCTACAGAATTTGAGACTCCACACATAACGGTGGAGCCCAGTGAACTTCGTTTGTCATCTGCTTCCTTAATACAAGGAATCTTGTAGCGTTCTGTTGCTTACGTTTTTTGTGCATTTATAGGAAAGTGTTTAATTTTGATTATTTTTTCATTTGTAGATGCTACAACACCGGTAGGTTTATTTTGCAACTCCGTTTCATTCTATCAGTGGGGTTTTTTACTTTCTGCCAACGTTTTCTATATATGAATAGTACTTTCTCATCTTCCCTGCTCTACATTAGACTTTGTAGTAATTCTATTCTTCTTTTCCTATCATAAACGTAGGATGCAAGGGGCAGGGGGCCTGCAGCCCCCCAAGTGGGGCAGAAATCCGCTTCGCTTGGGCAAATTTTCTGAAAGAACAATAGGAAATTCGGGCAGAAAGTTTATGGAAAGCTTACAGCCCCCCAAAATTTGACGTCTTCCTACGCCCATGTTTCCTATGCATCTCTTTACTTTGTCATTTATCTCTTCTGTAGCTCTTCCCTACCCCCTACCCTGCCCTTACGAGTATTTCGTCGTATTTTCTCTATTTAGTTTCATTTTCTTCCACATTATTGTTTCCTTGTGGCGCTCGCCTTCATCAATACTTCGAAGCAGTCAGTTGTATCGTATGAAAATGCCAACGGTCACTCAGCACTTCTGAATTGTATTATTTGTCGTCCATAAATTATATATCATTATTGTATTTTCAGCTCATATCTTAATACTTAAAAAATCACAGTAATTGTCATTTATATAGGCTTTAACTGGTCTGAAAAAATAAAAGAAAGGCAATTGGAAAATTAAACATTTTGAAAATATTGCTTAATATATTTATTCGTCGGAAGGCATGAGCTAAAACCCGATCTATCTTCAACTATAATCGGCATTGTTTATCGTAAAGTTATGTTAATTTATGTAGCGATCTATTGTCAATGTCTTCAGTCGTACCTCTTTCCTTTATGCCTTCTCTTCGCATGGTATCCTGCTGTGATTGATGTTGTTGTGCTTCGTACCTCTGTTGGCGGAGAACTGTGATGATGAAAAAAGATGGCCTTATGTTTTCTTGGAATGTCTTTTTCTAGAGTATTTTTATCAGTAGCATCTGCCCCATCATTGACATACCGTATGTTTGCATTTTAGTATGGATTGGTTGGCCCCGACGCCCAAAATGATGCTATGAATGGTAATAATTTAAGACTCTTATATTCAACATCTTATTATATAACTCAATAAATAGATTATAAATTTATTAGTGTTTAATTCTTAGTGTCTAAGTCTTAGGTTCTGGGGTAAAAGTGCAAGGGTCTAGGTTTATTTTTAAAATGCTGTTCGTTTGATGGCAATCGCATTCATGTTCATAATTGCAATCGCAATCATGTCCATAATCGCATTCATATTCATCGCATTCGCCATGCTCATTTCAGCACCGTTCTTTACGTTAATTGCGATCTCTATCAGTTTCTTTTCAGTCACCAATACCATTAGCCAATCGTTGATGCCATCTTTTTTGATCCTCGATTTCACCATCTTTGTTTTCTGTGCTACGACCATCACTGTCATAGATCTCTTTCGCAGATACCATCTTTGCTTATCCTCGATTTCATTACCATTTCCATCGCAGTCACCTTCATCTGTAACCTCTTCATTGTCCCCAACATCATCTTCAATGTAGCTTCTTTACTTTCACTGCTAGCTTTTTGAGTAATTTTGTCATTGTACCATCACCGCAGCTGGCGTAGTTTCAGTTTTTTCCACACCAACCCCTCTATGTCATTTTCTTCTATGAATGGGAGTGACACTATTCCAGCGAAATGATCTGGTGTGTCCTTGTAAATCTAATTGTGAAGCGTAATCCCTAAGATAAATCATCTTGACCCCTAAGAACTGAAAATACTGTGAAAGGAAAGTTAAATATTCTTTGCTTCAAACCTAAAGCCATTAAATTCTGCTTAATTTTGTAATCTTGAGTAATTATCGAATTTGTGTAGAGGAAATTAATTTTGCGCCGTAGTGTACTCGCAGCTAAGGATTCTATCTTTAACCGTAAGGAAAGGAAGGGGGTGTAATTTCAATTTCCTTTGAAGACTCTACAATGTTTACTTGCTATGTACACAATTTGATTCGCCGAGATTTCGAACTGATTGAGTGGCACTTTTGTTTAATAATTTTCTGCCATTGAATTTACTTTGATCAATAGTTGCTCTTGCTACGAGTACTTACAGACCCAAAACATTTATGTTGGCACCAAAGAATTTAATTTACCATGAATTTGCAGCACAGCCTAAGAAGCTGGAAATCTGTGCGCACTTTCAATCATTAACTCTATTGTAAAGGCATCCGAAGAGGAAACTTAGAGGATTATCCGTCAATTGTTCGCAGGGCATATTGAAGAAAAAGCTTTCAGCTTTAGTTTTACGTTCTGATTTTATTCTTTCTCTAATATTTTCTTTAACTTTTTCATGCCGTTATGATAATATTTTATCTTGTGTTGTTTCTAGATGGTACCGAATCAATAGATGGACTGCCCGATGTAAGCTATTCTGTTTTACTTCCCTTATGATCCTGCATCCGTCATGTTTTTGAAAGTAGTAATTGTGTCATAATTAAGGATAGTACGATAAGTTTTGTTTGTTTGTGGAAAAGGGGCGAGGAAAATTTCATATAAAAGATTTACCAGACAGCTTATCTTTTTGCAAATGTCATATAAAAATTTGCGAAAAAGCGTATGCTTTTGCATAGCCAGCGGTGATTTCTAAAATTTTAACAAGGGAAATATATATATATATATATATATATATATATAT
>WIPJ01001868.1:566517-587503 GCA_018155075.1 Cassiopea andromeda
ACATATATTTATATCTATTTACATATATATTTGTATTTATAATGGACAAATACATATATACATATATACGTATACTTTCAGGACAGAACACTACGCATGATGCTATAGTTATTCAGATACTCTACGTTGCATTTCTAAATGTGTAAGTTCCATTCCCGTTGCGCAGACCGTCTTTAAACTCTCCTTCATACTTGTCATGTTTGCTATACTTAGCCACACCGTTACCATGTCTCAAACCTAGCTCATTCCTTTCACCTTCATACTGACCACGCAAGTCTAGGTCATCGTTGGTGACGAACTCATCCTCTGAAAAATATTCCGCCATTCTCTGCTACCACCATAGAGCTTTGTGTGATGCGAACTTGATCTGAAGCTTTATGGTCTCAATTTGCATCGAGCGACTAGATTCACAGCTTAAAACGTAGTAAAATCAAACGGCGTAATGAGAGGCATGATACCATCAAATTAGGCATGCAGTCCAATCAAACGTCAAAGTGATGCTCAAAATTTATTCAAACTAGATGCTCTGACTCAAATTCATTTTAGAATATTTTACATCTATTCGCTACAAGCAAGGGTTGCCGAGGAATACCAAAGTCAAGGGAAGGGACTGTACCGAATACAATCCGTTCAAAAGTGGTGCAAACGATAAACTCTCTTAAAAAACGCTCGTACCCTTAAATGTACGCTAGGAGTTTTGACCTTTTCTAAGAGGACTAGTTCCTAAGCCGAAAAAGCAAACCACCGTTTTACCACTCTTAAAAGCTATTTACCGACTAATCGGTGAACCATTATTTAATTGGTAAGTCGTTATTTAACTGGTAGATCATCATTTAATAGGTAAATCATTATTTAATTCGTAAAGCCTGGCTTCCATATAACTTTCTAATGCCGGCGACTCACCGGCGACATTGAATTCTTTAATGGAAACACTTCATTTAAACTGCTGGCGACCTACCGGCGTCTCTCCAGCGTCCCACCGGCGACCCACCGCAGACATCGAAGAAAAGTTGAAACTTGTTCAACCTTTTTCCATTGCGAAGCCGGCGACCTCGAGAAAGTTTTATGGAAACATGACTGCGGTAGGTCACCGGTGGGTCGCCCGCAGTTTCAGAAGTTTGATTGATTTCAATACCACTAAGAGTGACTTTCATTTCAGTTTTATTTTAAAATTCTCTACGGAAGAGAGCTCATCGCCGGTGAGTCGCCGGTGAGTGAAAAGTATATGGAAACATGCTTCAGCAGCAATGTCGCCCGTGGATCGCCGGTGGGTCGCCGGCACTAGAAATGATAATAATAATATATAATATGAAATTATTTAAAGTTGGTCTTACATAGCTTATAAAGAAACTAATCAAGACCAACTATGTACATCAACATACTCTAAAATGAAAAATAAAAAAGGGAGATAACGACGATTATACGATGTATATAACGACGTCACTATTTACAAATTGTACAGTTGCAGTCCTCTCCACTCCAACTTTTTGTACATTTCTTAAAAGAGCAGACGGAGGTTTGGCTTTTAATTTCATTTGGAAAGTAATTCCATAAGATGTTGGCTCGAAAAACTATACTATCATTTCCATAGAAAGTTATATGGAAACCAGGCTTAAATCACTATTTAATTGGTCATTGTAACGAACGTTGGCAGGAGATGTTGAACCTTGCATAGCCAGCCAAGAGATCACAGTTGCCGATGAGATTAGACTTGAATAAAGTTTTTCACTTTCACATAGCTGCTGATACACTTTATTCCAGTGGCACCAAGGGGGCTCGAGAAAACATGTCCCCCCATTACTGTCTAGGTATGACTTTTCAATTCGTCAACTTCGAGGCAAAATAATAGAGGTGGGGTGAAGTGTCCTGGTAAATTTGAGGCTTTTCCTAGCTCAGGGGGGTTGGGTTTGTTGCTTCAATAACTCTTTGAGAATACACAAAAAGTACTTACATGACTAGCAGTGTGGTGCCAGCGGTGGGACTGTGAGGGACATCCCCCCTCCACTTCTCGCTAAGGCCAAGTTTCTAATTCATTCAAATTCGATGAGAAAATGGTAGCGTTGTGGTGAGAGACCTCTAGTAAGATTTTGAAATAGGCGTGGAACCAAATTGCGTCATAATGTTAGGGCGTGGCACACAAAATCTCTCCCAGTCTGTGATGGCTGACACCATCCCTGATGACCAGTGCTACTCCTAGCCCCATCCAGCTGCTTATAGTCATACCCAATTTCCACACTAAATTCTACTGTGGGAGTAGACTTTTCTTGCACATAAAATATTTTCAATAGTAAACACACTTTCAATTTGTAACTGTGATCTTCAAAACAACCATCTCTTTGCTGATCAGTGGGAATACTGATTTTCTTTAAAATTCTGTTTGATAATGAAGGGAATTTATATCTTGTATATCATAGTTGCACTGTCCATGGGCCATGTTGTGGCCCCTCATGCTGTCTAATGTGGCTTGAATTGTGGTCCACATTGATAGAAAACTATACTAGTATCAATATTTTGGTACTTAAAAAGTGATTCTCCAGCCACAACCAAGACCTGAAAGATGCCCTTTATCTATGGCAGGGGTCAGGAACCATTTCAGCTCAGAGAGGCATTACTGCTGCATATATTTAAAGGTATTCCATGAAAGCCATACAATATTTTTCACCAGTAATCCACTCATTATTTTGAACAGAAATACTTGTATTACATGAATAAATTCAAGTACTATATTTACTAAAGCACGTTGTGAAGTAAGTCATCAAATTTGAAGAAATATCACATACGATTTTACTGTTAGCTTGAGAGCCAGATGCAGTCATAAAAAGGGCCACATTTGGCTCATGAACCATAGGTTTCCAACCCCTTATCTATGGCCTAAACCTGAGAGTGGTGCTATTTGGAAAAAATTTGAACAATCCTTTTCTAGAAAAGGCAATGAAGTTTTTTATTATTCTATATAAATCATAATGACACATAACAATAAAAACACCCCAAAAGTTAAAACAGAATTGATCTGCAAATTGAGCATATGCCATGTACACATGAAATTGGAGAGGATTGCTTACCTGTCACTTTCTTGGTGGTGGTAAATGTATAATATCCTGCATTGTTTCATCATCATCTAGAGAAACACATTTTCTAAGTTCTTCTTCCAACAGCATCAGCTTACTTTCAACATCAGTGATAAAGCACTGCAGATTTTCATTCAGCTTTCCAATTTCATCAATGCTAGATGTGGGCCTTGATGCATCATAATGTGAAGACCTGCGGCTTTTGTAATCTCTTCTGGTCCAGTTCACCATCAGTAGCAGATGTGTTAATTTTGAAACAAGTCTAGATAGTTCTGAGATTTCACTGCTAAAGATACAATTCACTCTTCCTGGTATGTGCTCCTGAGAATCCTCTCCATTGGCAGCAATACCTGATTGAATGCTTACAGCACTTCCTGGGTGTTCCTTTGAACTACTATTTACTTTATCAGTATCTACCACACTGGCCATCCACTTCCAGAATACTTCTTCATTCTTAATCCACTTCAGATAAACAGAAAGCAATCTCTGATGACCTTCTAGAGTCTTGATTGTATGCTCCTGGTTCTTCCCACTATCAAATATTGTAATAATGTCAAGAAAAGTAGCATTACTGAAGATGGGCTGAATGGAATCTTTAACTGCTTGAAGGTGAAAATCAGAATTCATAACTTTTTTAACAACAAACTGAAACAGTTGTCTAAGATTTTTCCATTCCATACTACTTCTGTTAAAGGAAGCCAATAGATAATCTAAGGATTCACCCAGGTCTAAAGCAGTAATCTCATCTTGAGTTACTATGTCTTCCTTACATTTTCTCATAATACAGTTGCAATAGGAAATCTCCACCATGTCTACTAAAAGATCACATATCTTATACCTCCCTGCCAGCCATCCAAATGCAATTATCAGCTCTCTACTACCTGTATGAGAAGAGCTAAAGAATTCCTTTGATCTGTATCCCAGATCTTGAAAAACTGCTTTCACAAACACCTTAACATCTTCAATCCTCTGCCCCTTGTCTGGAATTTCTCCATATGTAACATACCAAAGTACCTCATAAAGCAGAGTCCAAAATGGTCTAATTGCTTCACTAGAGTTGAATTTTGCTTGTCTGAATAGCTCTGGGGTGATCTTGCTAAATCCAAGCTTTTTATAAAAGCTACAAAGTAGTTCAATGACAGCTCTTATGTTGGTTTGGTGGGCCATTGAGTTTTCTGGAATTCTTCTCTCTAAAATTATCACAAAGATTCAAAATAACATATATCAGCCAAAGATCAATACAGAAGCAAACTGATAGCAAGGGGTCTCCTGTTTTACAGGCACTTTTATAAAAAAAAAGAATTTGGTACATGGAGTTGTATAATAAGCTAAGACAACTTTAACTCTCCCTTAAAATGCTGATACAAGAATGAAAAACATGGTACTTCCTATGATATTTACATTGATTCCATTATCATTCACTTCCAAGATTTATACCAAAGCTGGAGGGGGTGCTGTAACATATTGTACGGCATCATATTTCCTTCTGATACATTTTCATCAAAACAGGTACAACTGCTGGCCAGACCTCATTGGGTCATTCAATTCAATTCAACAAAGGTCCCCAGGTGAGCCCCTCAGATTTCAATGAATTCAAGTAATTTGTTAGCATCAGTGAGATGAGCACTTGCTGAAAAGTTCAGCTCAGTATATCAATTTGTTAAAGACATATGGCTTTCCAAATACTTTTGGACTTAAATATTTTTCGATGTTTTTCTAAGGAGATCATCTTTGAGTGGGGATAACGTCTTTTTGCCTTGATTAAATGTCTTTATTTCAAATGCAGTTGATAAACACAATTTACAGTTGTAGAAAAATGAAGAACTAGGCCCTTTGCAATTTTCTGCTTTTCATAATGGCAGCTTTAGAATGTTAAAAGTACTTTGTACCCAGGAGAACAGATCTGAGAAAAGTGTGCCTGCAGAAAGAATAGTATATAATAGATGACCAGATACAAAAAATGGATGAAAAGTGCCTGCAGAAGTTTGAAGTGACATTTTATGCCTCCAAGTGGAGCTTCCTTGTTCAGTGAGCCCTGCTGTTGGCTTCCATTTTCAAGAGATTTTACTGAAAATCACACATTTCAAAGGAAGACCTTCTATTTATCTCCATTCCTTGGTACTTTTTGGTAATTCTCAGAAGCCTAATTTTTGATATCAAATGCTATTTGATATCAAAGAATGGAGATAAAAGGGCCTACTTTATCAAATAGAAGGAAGATATATTGAAAAGTTTCAATGACAGTGATGCCTGAAAACACATGACAAATGCTAACAGAAAAATAACAGGAATATGCTTATCATGTACATCAGACAAAAAAACAGCAATAATTACTTCTAGGCCCATGGTGCCATCACCAGTCCACTGGCATAAATCATATAAAGCCAAGGTGCAAAGATATCAGGTGTGAGTTAGCTTTCTTGTTGGCGTTGTTATAGCCTAAAATATACCTCATGTGTACGCCAACTTTCAACTTTGGCGTACACCTGTGGAGTTACTGGCATAACTCCGGCCATTGTCTTACATGGAATACACCCGGGATATAGAGAGATTATCTACGTAAACCGCAAAACAGTGGCACAGAAGCAATGCATTAAACCAGGCCCGTAGCCATGGGGTGGCAAATGCCACCCCAGGACAATAGGATCTCTGGTGTGACAAAAAGCCAGCATTTTGCCACCCCTGAGAATTTCTTTGCAATTTTTATTGTTGCTTTATCGTTGTAGCTAAGGGGAGATCTCACACAATTTTGCTTGAGCTCAACCTTGGCGACATACTAGAAAGTTCAGTCTTTTACTGCACACACATCAATTTCATTGTGATAACATGAAGTATGAAATACGCTCTTAGATTTTGAACCACATGATTACTCCAGGACAATTTTGCCACCACTGGAACACAGGCCTGCCTACGGTCTAGCATCAAACTATAAAGAAAATGAGTACCTGCAAATAAAAATGCAATGAAAGCATTTTCGCTTCATAAGAAGCTCAGAATATAAATAGTAGATTATTGATTTTGGACTATTGATGCATCAATCATGGTTGTCCAACTCAAAAGTCCGCCAAAACGATGCTGCTTTGAATCGAGGCAAATACAATAGCGCAGAAAAAGCGCGAATAGAAACAAATGCTTGTGTTATAACTTGTGTGCAATGATAGAGAAAATAGGCGAAGTTGTTCTTCCTGGAGATATCATTTGGAAATCAGACAGTGATGTCAAGGAGAAAGAAGCATTCATACTTGGGCCTGGCCTACGACGGGACTCTGGAAATATCGTAGCTTTTAAAGCTGGTATTTTAAGGACATCGAAGCAGACTCTATGGGTGGACTACAACCAGCGGAGAGTACTGAATTTTGGATTTATGGATATTTTTGTTGGAAATTTGTGAAACATCTTTGCAATGTCTGAACTTGTGCATGACTGTGCCTAGGTTTCAATTCTATGGGTGTGTGTCATGTGACTTGTTTATTGCATTGCAGTATATTGTTAAGATATTTTCAATTAGGTGATGCTAAGGCTAAGGCACATGTCATTTTATTCTTTATTGTACTCGCGATTGCATCGAAAATTTCAACAACTTCTTCATGCTTTTGAGGAACCAGAACACTCGTTTAGATCAGATCTGCTATTATTATACACTACAATATTTTATTATTTCCTTTCATTTTTAGTATGTTCCAACAAAAGGTGATACTGTAATTGGAATAATTACAAAGTCTGGTAGTGAGAGCTTCAGAGTTGACATAGGCTCAAGTATGCTTGCTGCTCTGGGTAACTTGTCTTTTGAGGGTGTAACAAAAAGAAACAAACCAGATCTTAAGGTGAGGAGAACTTTTGACAGCTGCATTTTCAATGCAAAACACACATTTGTGTAACTATGGGAGAGATCTGATAAATGCCTGACCAGCAGGGGTATGCCAAAGTAGGGGGTGTGGGGGGTCACACCCTACCAACTTTTGCTGAAGCAGTTGGTAATACTAAAGCTTGTTGGTAAAAGCATGTTTGGCAATGATCCCCTGTTGGTAGTCCGTCATCATTAGCCAGTAGTTCTAGGGCATGTAGTGGCCTGTTGGAAAGCCTCATTTGCTACCTCCACCCCTGCTCAAAAATCTTTTGGTGTGTGACTGCTGACCAGAGTGTAGAAAAATAATTGCTTTGTTCACTCACAGTGAAGCAAGTATTACTAGACCAGGGGCCCACCCGCAGCTTTGTTCCTGGTTTCATGTGGCTCTTGTACTCATATTCAATGATGTGTTTCTTATGTATGTTTACTTCATTTGAGTTCAATAAGATGTATCAGCCATCCCTGATCTAGAATAGGCTTTTGCCATGGCCAGTGCTTATTATGTACTTATAATATTTTCAAAAAGCCAGAATTTTTGCTGGGAAATTTGATGTTTCTTAGAGCTTCTTAGAATGTTGGGTTATTTCTGCAGGTAGCATTTCAACAATGGACAGAAATTTTTCTGATTTATCTCATAGATAGGAGACCTGGTTTATGCAAAGCTTGCAATTGCAAATAAAGACATGGAACCTGAGCTTACCTGTATTGAAAGTGGAGGAAAGAGTAAAGGTTTAGGGCAATTGAATGGTGGCTTTATGATCACAGTGTCACTTGGTTTAGCTAGAAGGTACCTATATGCCTTTTTACAAACAAAACTTCTTTTTATGTTAGGTTTACAGCCTACTGTTCTATTCACTTGCTTTTCTGAACGAGGGAGGTGTGAGGTGTGATGTATAAGAAGTGGAGCTAAGTAAGAAGTAAAGTTAACTCAGTTGCACTCAGTGAAGGAGGGGCTGGCCTATGGTTTACAGCAACCAGTAAAATAGAAGTACTGTATTAATTTACTCTCTAACTAGTGGTGTTTATAAATTTTCTGTACACTTACCAGTTTTAGGTATTCTTGCTTATCAGAGCATAGGTGTCAAAAAACACACTTCTCGAAGGAATTCTTGCAATAATATTGGCTAATAATGAAGAGGATTCCTTGGATGGTGATTCCTTTGTTGGCCAATCAAGATTTGATACCTATGCTGCTTATCCGCTTTGAGTTTTATCATTGTCACAATAAGAACTGTTTTAGAAATGAGATGCTAACAGGTTTTGTTTTGAAAGGGAATAAGTTGTACTGCTTTCTGCAGTGTGAAATGATGAGTATTGGACGAAAAGGTGATAGAAATATGTAAGGGATCATTCACCCATTACATAACACCTCTTTGGGGGAGGGAGAGTACCTAAATTTGTTACACTATTCTTTAATTTATATGGAGAGCTATGGTATGGAGTGTTACAACAGGGGGAGGGATGTCTCATAAATGGTAAATTTAGCATTACATGAATGAGCCCCAAATTCATTTTTAAAAATTATTTCAGCAAGAAGTTTTACCTCTGTGAAATATTAGCAGAAAACTGTCAGTGATACCCAGTATTGGCATTAATGTCAATTTTACTGCTTTCTGATAGATATTAACTGTTCTGTGTACCTTTTCTGTCAGAGAGGCAAGATTGCAGTTTACTGCAGCATGTTGATATTTGTGTATACTTTCTTGGAATATCTTAACTGTATTATTCTTCACAATTCTTTTACAAGACTGCTACACCCTGACTTCAACTTGCTTCAACTCATTGGTAAAGCATTTCCTTTTGAAATCACAGTTGGGTTAAATGGACGCATATGGATGAACTCAAGAGAAGTGATGAATACTATCACCTTATCAAATGCAATTGTTAACTCTGAATTTCTAAGCAATGATGAAATTAAGTCATATGCCACCAGGTTATTGAATGAAATGCAGGGATTCTAAATGGTATAGTAAGTTTTAAGGCAGATAATTAGTATTTCCATGTCTTCCTGTGTAGATTTTATATGCTTTAGCCAGTGAGGGATACTTGGAGACAAAGGGGACAGTGGCCCCCATCCCCAGCAATTTTAGACATGCAAAAAAGTCACAAAAGATTCATCAGTAGTGGTTCACAGGAAGTAATACTTGGCAACATACAAGCCATCATAGTGACATGAAATTGCTTTTCTTAGCTTTGACATCCAAGCATTGAGCAGCAAAAAGGCAGGATTGTTATTTCCAGTGGCATGCAGGTATGGCTTTGGCGCAAAGAGGTGGTTGGCATAACTGTTTCTTGTTTGTTCTTAGTCATCAAAATTCAGTCAGAAAAATCAGTTTTTATTCTATTTTGCAGCAGAAAGGCATTTTCCTACACTCTAGGGGCCATAGCCCCAATAAGTTAAACCCCCAGACCCCCATTTCCTCCCACTCCTTTTGCATATTTTCATGGCTATAGCCATTCTACTACTCTGCCTCATTTCAAAATCATGCTTGGCAGATTTTCTAGCAAGGAAATTTTATGTGACTTGAGCCATGACTTTCAGGATGTTGTGCTCCATACCAAAAAAATGCCAAATTGTCCTTCACTGGTCTTAACATGCAAATATTCACATGCTCTCTAGCAGCTACTACTGTAATGACTATTGCATGAACTGTATGTATACTTCTGGTCATACTATTTTCTATCTATTTTATTGGAGGTTTATTTGGTTTGAAGACAACCTTTATAAGCACTGTGCCACCTTAATTCTTTTGAGTGAATTTAAGGGACCATGAGCCCTTATTTTGCTTCTAATATCCAGAAGCCATCCAATGTGTAGCTACTTGAAAACAAATAAACTGTACCAATTCTTGATGTCACATCAGTTTGAAAGTGCAGCTTTAATATGAATTCAAGGGTGATAGCCATAATGAGCAGCATTGCAGATAAATTAGAGAGAATAGTCAGTTTTGTTTGTAGATTGCCATCAACATATCCATTAAATCAGTTGCAAAAACATACCAGTTACATACTTATTGACATTTTTTTTAGACATATCCAGCACATTTTGGGATTAGCTTATCCCATCCTCAGTTAATAATTGTGGGGAAAATGGGGACTTTTGTAGATAATCATACACACAACAATTGAATCATCATCATCATCACCATCATCATCATCATCATTACCATCGTCGTCATCATCATTACCATCGTCGTCATCATCCATCATCATCATCATCATGCTTTACATCATCCACCACCACCATCACCACCACCATCATCATCATCATCATCATCATCATCATCATCATCATGCTTTACATTTAACGACGCAATGGTCAATACAAATGATATCTCACAACTTTAGTTCGCTTAGGAATAATAATAATAATAATAATAAGAAAGGAGTTATGAAAACAAAGAGCAAAAACGGGTAATAGTAACTCTTGATGTCACGTCCTCATCTTCCATTTATTGGTACTCTTTGGCAGGGCGCATTAATCTGCGCGAGCGGTGAGCACCGCTCGCAGGCACAAAATACTGTTAATGAGGCGTGCTCTTAGGTCACGAATAGGCGGGGGGATGCTAATAAGCAGGGGGGATTGGAAGCTCCTCAAGATGAAATACCCCGGTTGATATCGCTGGAAGAAAATACTTTTTGGAATCTTGCCACATATATCTCACTCATTTTTTGGGTAACTGAGCAAAAGTACCGACTTTTTGGAGGCTTCTCCTTGAAAAATTGAAAATTTAATAGGCGGGGGGCCCTGCTAAAAGCGTGGGAATGGAAAATTTTTCGAAAAAATATAAGCAGGGGGACGCTTCATTCGAGAGTAGTAAAATAAGGATGCTTTTGGCCTATTTTATCGACTCTCGGGTGAGTATTTTAAATGCCTCGTCGTAGGTGTGTCAAACAAAACTCATCTTAGGTTTTTGGCAGTTTGGGAGAGACTGTTATAGGGATGTTAAAAGAAGAAACTCTTGACCAGGGGCGTGGCGAAGTAGGACGTATGGGAGTGTCACACCCCACTTTTTGCGTAAGCCACCAGTAGTTTTTTGGCTTATCAGTAAAAGCTGGCGTTGGAATAATATCTTTTATTACACGCCCCATGCAAAAGAGAAATCCTACTGCCTTGTTTGCACCACCTTCATTGAAAATGCTCGCGTACTACTTATCAAGTCGCATTTCATCACATCCCTCAGGCCAGTGACCACGTGACGGGATTTTTTTCGAATACACGTTTTTTTTATAGGAAACATGAGGCTGAAGTTGGTCGACAATTTGAAAAGCATTGAGAGAACATAGGCAGGCAGAGTTTTATATAGTAACTTGCAAAAACTGGTTGTTATTGTCATTGGCAGTCTTTAAATTTTAGAAACATTTAAGGCTGGATTTGACGAAATATTAAGAAACATCCAGGCTGAAGCCAGAGAGTTTGTTTCTTTAAAAAAAACGTGTAGCCTTCATATTTTATTCATGATTGAAGTCACAAATGAGAATTTGATGAAACATTAATGCCTCAAAAGTACTTTAATTCAACCATCGATGTTTTGACTCTAGTTATCTACCCCTGCTTCACAGCGGTTGATAGGAGATAATGTATAAACATATACAACTGTGGTCGAATAAAATGCTTTTCATTCGTTGCGATTTCCATGCAATAAAAACCATCGCATGTAAGTTTCACATCAAAACATAGGGGCAGGTGTAAAGTCAATTTTTAACAGGTACCTCAACATGGATTAGTAAACATCGGACCAGAATAGAGTATGATTTAGCAAGCTTTGTAATCCTTGCTATATCTTGTTTGTCAATATAGTAGGTAGATATGGGTGTAGGAAGATGTCAAATTTAGGGGGCTGTAGACTTTCTGTAAACTTTCTGCCCGAATTTCCTATTGTTCTTTCAGAAAATTTACCGGAGTGAAACGGATTTCTCCCCAACTTGGGGGCTGCAGCCCCTCTGTCCCCCGCCCCCTACGCTTATTTGGGTAGATCAATGAGGATCGATATCACCTCAAGCTGGATCTAAGTATGCATTAAGATTTTGTCCGCACTACCCAGCTGTCAAGCATGATAGAGACCCTTATTCCATTCAACTACTATTTTGATTCTTTGGATATATCATTGCTGTGAAATATCAAATAAGGATTATATTAGAGTAATATTGTATACAAAAGCATTGTCAGTCTTGGAAATAATTGTCAGTGTTCCCAGATGTTCGTACGCATGACACTCATTTCTTCTATACATTTAACTTATCTTAGATAGTAAACGACAATTGTTATGGGGGTTTTTCAGCGTCCAAGGAACCTTCCCATTCATGGTCCGATTTTTCCTATGAATAAGTTGTCTTGAAGTTACTCTAGCAACATAGAGATAGGGCTTTAAATTCGGCAATGAGATTCAGCAAATTTGAAAAGCAGACGGGGACTTTCTGTGTAAGTTAGCCTCAGTTTATTCTCTGGTACAAACTAGGTTGAAAACCGAGGAAGGTCGTGATTTTGCTTGTAATATTTACTGTCGATCCTCATATGTTAATCTTATTCTCTTGTTGTGATGTCATAAACAATCGTTTGAATACAGTCATTCAAAATATGGTCAGCCAGAAACTCATGGCAACAGAAAACAAAGCATAGAAGGACTTACCTGACATCTTGATTAACCTCCTTTAAAATGAAGTTACTGATGCGTTAATTAGGACGTTATTTATACAAGAGAAATGAGGAGTTACACGATGAGAAATCAACACTATCAAACATTAGCTCCTTGGGACAGCCGAGATCTCAACCCACCAAGACCAGCGGTGAAAACATTTCAGAAGCCAGAATTTCTTGTTAGGAACCAAGATCTAACTCCAAGAGAAATTAGGACCACATTGCCTGCTCTAGAGCACAATGGGAAGTTGACGAAGAATCAGACAAGATTGTTGAGGGAAAGTATTGGCCAACAGTTGTTTGTTGCAAGACCGGATGTGATTAACAAGTTGCAGAAGAGTATGAAAGCCAGCGATCGGATGAAGTATGGTACAGTTTCAACTGCAGAGTTAAGTGAAATTCTCCGAGATCAGAACGTAAGACTCGAAGACAATGTTATCAAGAGCCTTGCTACAAAGTTTGATGGAGGTGGGACAGGCAAGATTCCCTATGCTGATTTACTGGAATTTATGTCTGGTGCATTAGATGAGTACAAATGGAAGAGAGATAAAAACGAGTTCCAGAACCTGCCAAGATATCCACAACGCTCAAGAGCTAGACATCCGTCTATGAACAGTAGTGATTTCAACTTGGCTCCGCTGCCAAAGCGTGGCATGATGGAAGAGGATTTCACAGGTATGCCTGGTGCGTATTCAAGAGTCAAAATGAACGAAACGTTCAACGAGAGAAGAGATGCAGCAATACGAATCGAAGTTGAAAGGTCATGTCAAAACTTCCATGGTGATCTTTACTATGTTGTTCAAAATTTAAGGAAGAGTTTGATGAGCAGAGAAGAGGATATGGTCAACTCTTATAAGGTATGGATGATTCCTTTGTTCAACCAATTTTATTCTTCTCAGCAAAGCAATGAAATCATTAGGGTTGCTTTGGATTTTGCACTTTGTGAAGTTTGCTTCTTTCAGTATCTCTTTATCTTCTTACTCTTCCCTTATTCCCTATTTTCCTCTCTTTCATCTCAAGCGAATATAGTTTTGAAACAATAGAGTACTTCTTCTCAGAAGCTTCTTCATTATTCATCAAATCTTCATCAAATATTCTTCAGCTTCCTGCTGCATCTGTAGTCTTACAGGTAATTCTTCCAGTAACTTTGGTCTAATTGTCGTCTTGCTGTTTTGCTCAATTGTCCAAATGCTTCATCATTCCATCAGATCTTCTTCAGCTTCTTGCTGCATCTGTAGTCTTAAAGATAATTCTTCAGCAAAGTCGGTTTGATTGTCGTCTTAGCCTCTTCATCATTCCATCCAATCGTCTTCCGCTTCCTGCTGCATTTGTGGCCCTACAGGTAATTTTTAAGTAACTTCGGTCCGATTGTGGTCGTACTATTATGTTCAATGTTAAACAGTTAACATGTTCACAACCTATGTAAAGTTCCTGTTAGCGTTTGAACCTTCTGCTCTTGAAATCCATTCGATAGCTATATGCCTCTGTCCAATTATTGTTTTCCCATGCTTGCTTGATGATATCTGAGCAAGCCCTGTTATGGTTAGAGGGCTTGTATTCAGTGCGGAAGGTCTAAATTCGAGGCACACACCAATGCTTAATACTTGTTCAGGGTTCAAAATGAACATGGAAAACCTAGAAAATGTGCCATTTTTACGAAAAGTCAGGGAAAGCCTGGAATAGTCAGGGAATTTCCTGTAATTTTTATCCAAGTCAAGGAATACAAATTATGCAGTCAGCATATCATTTTCAGTAACTATTGTCATGGTTGCTTGCAAAGTCATTGCTCTAATTGTTGTCAGTAGATGGGAACTTTATCATTTAATATTGTGAAATGGCAGGTTTATGTGTATTGCTTGTTGATTAGGCTTCATTTTCTTTGGTAATTTTTTTGAAATATGTGAAATGGGGGTCAGGGGAAAGTGGATGTTTTTAAATACCATGCATGGAAAAGTCAGGAAATAGTCAGTAAATTTTGATTCACATATTGTGTATTAGCCCTGTTGTTCACTGTCCATCCTGCAGTGATTAGAACCTTGTGGGAACATTTGGCAGTTGAAGACGGTGAAGAAATTAAATGGCCACCCTACCTCACGTACCGATGGTCCAAGATAAATGTCCTCTCTAATAAGCACTCCATTACTTACGAAAGTATACAGCAATCAATATTTTTTCGTGAAGAATTTTATTGCAACAAAGAAGAGTAAGGAATTGATGAGAATAAGGGCATTGATTTTAAACCGATTTGGTAGTTTGTTATAAATGTTTTAGTCGTAGCTAGATTCCCGCTTAAGTACTGGTTGTAGCATTGTCACTATCATGCGTTTTACTGCTTTCAACAAAAAGCTGCTTTTGAAATCTCGCTATATTTGCGCTGCTAATGTTCGCTAAGATAATCGAGCCACCATTAATTCCATAGCAACAGTGATGGTGTGTACGTACTAACTGAAGACCTGCTATGGAATGAATTAGGCTGATTTTTTCTGAATCAAGTGTTAAATGCCAGTAATGACTGTAGTGCTTTTCAGCAGGAACTGAATGCTCCCTGGAGAAGGTGGTATGGAGCACCACATGAGTGGAGGTATTATCCTGCAAGGGCAGCACCTGCCCTTACTCTTTTGTGCTTATTTTTAGGGGGGTCGAATTAGCAGGGGGTGACTATTTTTCTAGATTTTCATACAGTGGAGGAGTGGTAATAAAATAACCTACCGAGAAAGTCGCAACAGCCCTGATAGAAGTAGAAGAGTTGATGATCCCACCAGATGGTGTTAAGCGAAAATTGGATGGAGTGATAGACAGTATTCTATCTGACAAGGGTTGTGAAGTGCTTGATGGAGAGTTGACTCATGAATAATGGGATAACAATGAGAGGGAAACTTTGTTGATAGTGATGATGGCCACATTTTGCTAAAATGGAGGGATCATTATCAAATGCTATGAGTGGTGAAAAATTTCAAAAATGCAATATGACCCCCCTACAATTAACCGCAAAGTAAATCCTCAATTTAGAGGCAAAAAATATTTTACTGCAATTAGGTACCTTAACGGTTGATAGTCCTGCAGGGGATAGTTTAAGTCATGTTTTTCATTTTAAACTTATTTATACAGGGTTAGAATTCTGGTTGAAATCTGTTTTTCAACTGACTCTGTGTAAAAACCTAATTTCAATATCACCATAAATTGGCATTTCTGGACCACCAGTGCCTTACCAGCATGCCGTAGAACTCATTGCAATTGCACTAGCATGAGATCTATTGATGCCATGGAATGGAAAAGGCAGTGATGATTCGAAGTCACCTGGTAACATGACCTGAAGTGCTTTAGGCTGAGTTCACATTGTAGATATCTGTCAACCGTTCACGCCCTTTCTTTAAGTAATTTAGAACTTGTTACTAAGAAATTTTGCAATTATTCTTTTAAGCTGGTCAAAATATGAAACAGTTATGAGGTTGAAATTCTTTTTGGCTGTATACATATTTTTGAAATGAAATGAATTAATGCAAAACACTAATCACCTTGAACAGCTACTCTCGAGTACCAAATAATTGGGGGGTTGAAATAAGTGGAGGGTTGGAAAATTCCCGAAAAGTTAATAAATGGGGGGTTGAAAATTTTTCCAAAATTTAATAAATGAGGAGTTGCAATAATTGGAAGAATTTCTTATATTTGTAACATTGGCCTGACGATTCCAACTAAACCGCACGCTGTCCGCTATTGAATGTAAATGGAGTTCCGTTTTCGGCTCACGTTTTGGGGTAAATTATAAAGTCACTTACTCAAAATTGTTGAAAATTAATGAATATGGGGGTTTGAAATACGAGTGGGGGCCGGAAAAAATCTCAAATATTTACAATCGGGGTTGGGACGATTATTCGGCACTCGAGAGTACTAGTATAATGTTTATTGTTTTTCAGCTAAAAGGCATTGTTACTCGACATCAGCTACCTATTAATGATGCTCTGATCGTTAAAATGATTGAAAGACTGGATCCACATGGCACTGATTCTGTGAGGTAAGGCCACATATTTATACCTGCTTCCTTTCTCTCCCTTGTATAGCACACAAAAAGACCATAGAAATCGTTTGAAGCCTCAGCATTCAAATTCAGAGTCTCTTAATAGAGGAATTACCCAGTATTCTCACTTTACTTCATGCAATATTCCTTAGATTTGCACGAAAATATCCTTGGATTGCTAAAAATTCTTTAGACTTCATAATACTTGTCTGCGTTCTACAGAAAGTATAAAGTGCCATCTGTATTGTCTACGTGTGCTTCTGGGCCTCAAAGGAAAAGTAGCCCTCTTTCAAGCATATAGCCATCCTCCAAAAATTCTAGACTGCTTACGGAATAAGATAAAACTTAACAATACTCCAAGCACTATTTCAGAATTTGATAATGGCAGATAATATTTTGCCTTTCTTCTGCCAAAAGGAAACGTTATAGAAATTATTCAACTCTGAATTACGATTAACACACTTTCTGAAAATTCTACAGAATTTCTTAAAATTTCCTTAGATTCCAAATCTCCCTACAAAAGTCCCTAGAAAGGCAGATCATTCCTTGGTTTTATTAAAGAAATTACCTTAGAAATGAGAACACTGAAGTTACCTCAGTGGCGTGACAGAGACACTCAAAGCCCTTAGGGATTGGCCCATCATAGTTTTCACACCAAATTCACGTTTTTTATAAGAAACTTCTTTCACCCACTACTGAAACTTTCTTAACTTTTTCACAATTCCGGTATCAAAACTCTCTCAAGACTTTTTCGCAAAAATATTTGAGTTCCAATGTTTGGCGCATGTACATGAATGGACAATGAAGAATCTCCATGTATACTTGAAATGATGATAAATCTTAGTAAATAACAGGAATCAAACTGTTAGAAGGTAGCCAACATCACATACATGACATTTTGCACACAGATAAATCAAATTTAAACACATAAACACAAAATGCTTTGTCATGTCTCAAAAATCCAATACTGAAATCCCTTAACGTTTGGAGCAGCTGAGTACTGCTTTCCTATAAACGAGTTTCTTATAAAAAAACCATGTAATGCAAAAGACTTGTCTCTCAAGAACTTCTGAGAAACCCCATAGGGTCACACGGCTTGGGGCCCTCAGGAGTTGTGCTAACCATAACCTATTTCTGTTGCACCACTGAGTCACCCTCATACTGCCAGGCATACGCGTAGGAGTGGCAGATTTCTGCCCGAGTGTGGCAGATTTCTGCCCAACTAAGTGGCTGCCAGGATTTCTACCATACCCTCTTCTACCATCCCCTCTCCTATGCTTATGATGCCAGGATTTCTTGTGCATTCTCCTTTTTACACTTCACAGTCTTTTCACATGAATTTTGTTCCTGTTTTCCATAATGATTGATGACTATGCTGAAGCAGGCAAATATTTTCCTTATTCAATCAACAGTTGCAAAGCTTTTATGGAATTCTTGGAGAAATCTCTCCCTCTTCCAAGTCGGGATGAAGGACGAATAAAGGCATCAAAAAATGCAAAAATTGCTGAAAAAAAGCCCGAAAGACCACGGTGGGAGACAAGCAAGCCTCTAGGGGCCATCAAACCAAACCGTCATGAGAGTTCAGGTATGTTTTAGTTGAAGTGATGGATCAGCTCGTTAACCATTTGAGTGATGAATCAGTTCGTTGACTGGTTGGCTGCAGTGGTGATTTCTAGGGGGGCTCAGGGGGGCGGAGCCCCCCTTGTTAAAATTTCTGCTCATGTTGGGGGCTCAGCCCCCCCTAAAACTCTTGCATTGGCTTGGCTTTTCAGAGTTTATTGGCATTGCTTTCAAAGTGCTATGATCAACTGTGCACTGCTATATGGTTATTGAGGGATTTCTTATTGTTGACTATACTACATCATTTTTAAACTAAATTATCATGTTTCCATCTTTGGAAATATGGACGTGGTTGTAGCTGGGCCACACCCAAACTATGGGCGTGATTGTGCGTAGAGCCCCCTTGTTAAAATGTTTAGAAATCACCACTGGTTGGCTGATCTCTGGATTTTCCTTTTTCTTTCCATATACAATATTTCCTCTTTTGAGTGATGCGGTGTTAATGAAATTTTCAAAGCTTTAGTATTCTCATTCAATAGATGAAGGTCCCTGCAAGAAGGAGGGATTTGTCGTGTGACATTCTCGAATGTGAAAAGGAAGAATTAACATAAGCCGCGCTTGTAGTCTAAGAAGGAAAACACTTCCTTCCGAGAATGAAATTCAAATAGCGTGGTGACAACATTTTCAGTTTTCACCATGCTGTTTGAAATGAAGCAGCTCCTTTGCGTTATGAATAGGTATTTCTTCATGAAACTGTCTTCGGTCGATTTTCCGCATTCGATTCTGTGTCAGGCCAGAGGACTAGACACGCCCAGCTGGCTGGCGGAATAGAAGTACCCGAAGTACCCAAATGGATTCAATATAATTCCAAAGAATCTGAATCATACAAAATGAGAGGACTGTATAAATAAATGAAATAAACTAATGAAAATATATAAAATATATGTTAATAGCAAGTTCTTCCTTTACGCCTCTTCACTTGCCGCTGCGAAATCCCTATAGTCCGGTGAGCAAATTCAAAAATGTAAGTTATCACCTTGTGAGTTTCAATACTTCAGAGTTACAATTCTGCAAGAGTTTGATGTAGAGTTCCAATTCGGTGAGAGTTCCTTTCCACTAAACAATCCAGTCACGATTCGCCATTTCGATCACAATGTTAATTCTTGATTCACTTCTTGATTTAAATTTCGCTTCTCGAGTTACTTCTCAGTTCAGTTCTCAATTCCTTTTTTTCGAATTTGTCCAATAATCAAAATATGCTTGATCAAAATCCGATCAATCAATAAAAGTTTAATTCAATAAACAATAAGATTCAAAAAAACAGAGGTTGGGGGGCTAGCGGCCACTTTTCCTACATCTTCTACTATGATAGGTCTGTATGCTGTCTGTTGTGAAGAAATGCCTGTTGCATAGAGATTATTTCTTCAAAGTACTGACCATACGAAATTTTGGAGTTCAAATACTTTTTAATTGTTTTGGAGGTGTCCGCTGTATTGACGTGTCCGTTGATGGAAGTTCTAATATATATGAATTGTTATTATGATTATTATTCTTGCTAACTTAATGCAACCTCATCAGTCAAATACAAATTACATGTATTTAGAGAGATTTGTATTTTTAATTTTAATTGGAATATATACATGAGACGTTTAGAAAGCAAAATAATAATGATAATAATAATGCTAATAAAAATGTGTACTAAACTAGGCTTTGATAATTGCATTATTTCCAAGCTATCTACTATTGCTATTCGCACGACCTTTTACATAATTTGCATGAACAAAGCATGTTGCAACCTAGAACTTCTCAGTTACTGAACACGCTAGTTGATATTACTACTGCTCCTGTACTGAACTACAATTAGTGTGTATTTTTCTGTTATTATAATCTATTTCATATGTGCATTTTTTTAAATTTAGTGTATCATTGTAAGCCAGCCAAATACAGATTACCCATTTAGTGAGATTTGTATTTGTAGATTTTAATATGGTATATATGATGAAGTTTGAAACAAAAAATATTTAAAATCTTTAGGGAAGATGGCTGTTCAGCCGCAGCTGTTTTTCAAGTGGCCCTCCATTTAAATTCATAGTGCAGTCAGAAAAGAAAAAAAATCAATTAAGAGCCTATTACAACTGCTACCAAAAAGTGAAAAAAGAGTTACATACAATATCAAAAAATGATAAATATAGGTTGTTAAATATACAATGGTAAAAGTAAGAACTAAAATACTAAAAACTTTTTGCTTTTGGTGTACATGTGGTGTACATAAGGAATGATATGTCATGAACGATCTTGATTTTATTCTCAAAAGGTGAGAGCGAGCATGCCGAAGATGCAATAAAACACAAGTCAAAAGAAGGATTTGAGAGGTTGGAAGCCGCCTTAAAAGGTCGATCGAAGGAATCAGGTAACTTAACAATTCTGATTTGCTCAGCTCATAAGATCATACTGACTGATCATACTTCTCTTGGTCATAATAACTGGTCATATTTCTGTTGGTCATACTAACTGGTCATATTTCTCTTGGTCATACTAACTGGTCATATTTCTCTTGGTCATAATAACTGGTCATATTTCTCTTGGTCATAGTAACTGGTCATATTTCTCTTGGTCATAATAACTGGTCATATTTCTCTTGGTCATACTAACCAGTCATACTTCTCTTGGTCATACTAACTGGTCATATTTCTCTTGGTCATAGTAACTGGTCATATTTCTCTTGGTCATAATAACTGGTCATACTTCTCTTGGTCCTAGTAACTGGTCATATTTCTCTTGGTCATATTAACCAGTCATACTTCTCTTGGTCATAATAACTGGTCATATTTTTCTTGGTCATAGTAACTGGTCATATT
>WIPJ01001868.1:591420-618649 GCA_018155075.1 Cassiopea andromeda
GTCCTAGTAACTGGTCATATTTCTCTTGGTCATAATAACTGGTCATATTTCTCTTGGTCATACTAACTGGTCATATTTTTCTTGGTCATAGTAACTGGTCATATTTCTCTTGGTCCTAGTAACTGTTCATATTTCTCTTGGTCATAATAACTGGTCATATTTCTCTTGGTCATAGTAACTGGTCATATTTCTCTTGGTCATAGTAACTGGTCATATTTCTCTTGGTCATAATAACTGGTCATATTTCTCTTGGTCATAGGTCATATCTCACGAATATAGGGGACCCATTCATTACCATCGTCATCAGTTGATAACTTGAAGATGGAGCATGTCCCCTGGTGATATGACAAATCTATAAAATGGTCGTTAGAAAACACTAAGGCTTAGTTTGCGGATTTCACAAGTTTTTGAAGGTATTTGGGGTTGAGATCATGTTTTATAAAAGTCATTTATATGATAACGACCCACAAAATTCAAACCGCTCTTGAGCAGATCCAAAAATAGGTTTTCAGGATTTCCTGAAAAATGTGGCTATCACAATTCACAATTCACAATTCATTAATTCAAATTACCATAACTACAGAATGGATTAAAATCTTGACCTGAATTTTTTTAAAATTTTTAGAAATTTTATCTGCTTTCAGAATATCATGCTTGAGTTTTCATTTGAAGAACTTCATATTTCACCAATGGAGACCCAGTAGTCCACTGTGTCCTGTGATATTTAGCCCAGTAGCCTACTGTATCCTATGATATTTAGCCCAATTCAAAGAGCTAATGAACTGCAGTTTTAATTATAAATATTTCAGCTTTAAAGCAGGTGCGTCGTAAAAGGAGGGCTCAGATCTCCTTGTTAAAATTACGAGAACTTTTGGAGGCCCCGTTGTCAAGCATTTCTTGGGCGTGAAAAGTTCTTAACTATCCATTTGCGAAACGAGGAGAAAGGAAAGGTATCCTCCTATCAATAGAAGAAGACTGCTACAACCCTGCACTTATATTCTTCTTGTAGTGCTTTCACATATACGGCAGAAGGCAGCAAATTATTGTTAGAGATTCCAAACTGGGCGTGACCAAGGGTGTGGTCAATGTATTTCCTGCAACATAGTCCCTCGTCTTACAATTTTGGGCCGACACTTCAGCTGTAAAAGTTCTGTAAAATTGATTTTCATTTGTGGAAGAGAACCGCCTTCTTGGCCCTAGTACCAAACAGTCGTATTTGGCAGAAAATTTTAAGTAGATTTTTCTCCAGACAGTTCCACATGCATTTGTATACAGTGGTGGCGTCACGGGAGGAGAACTGGGAGACTTGTCCCCCCCAACCCCACTTCTCGCTAAGTTCAATTTTCTAATTCATCCAAATTCAATGAGAAAATGTTGGGGTGGAGCTGAGGGATCCCTAGCAAGATTTTGATATGGGCGTGGAATTAAAATGACGTCATAATTTAGGGCGTGGCACAAAAATTACCCCCAGTCTGTGATAACTGGCGTTGCCCCTGTTTGTATATGAGCGTATTTTTACTAGTCAAGGCCACGTTTTAGTGGGATTGCCCTTACATCACAATGCCTTCATATTAAATCGTCTATTTTGCAGACAAAGTACCAACAGAGGCCGCGCTAAGGACGATCTTGACGTACAATGAATTCCTTCAACTTGGATTATCGGATTCTGAGGTGAATTCAGTGTTGCAGGAGAACGAAAGAAACGGCTATGTTTATGTGGATAGCATTATCGATGCCTTTTTGGCAGGGAGAAAAAATGCAACAGCTGCTGGAAATAAGACTTTGTAAATATAGTTAATTATTTATAAGCACCATGCATAATAATTGCAGAGGCATCTAATGAGGGAATCGGACGACTGACTTCAGGTAATTACCAGTTAAAAGCGTTTCAAATTAGTTGAAATATGAATAGCAGGGAATTTGTTTGGAAGCTATTCATTAGTAGCTCGCCAGATGCTATAACTTTCATTGCATGGGATTTCGCAAATACAGAAGTTAATGGAAAGTGCCATGCGTTAACTAAACTTATTTATAGGGAGATGGGGGATTGAAGTCTAGTGTTTCGTGCTCCTACAATGACCTTGTTTACAATCAATGCACGTTGTTTTGTACAAGAAGCTCCTTTTGCCTGTCAATTTTCTAAAATTTGCCGGAAAGTGAGGCTTTGATTTTCTTAACTTGTACTGAAGTACCCTGGCTAAAGCGGATCACCCTGTCTCTGGTAATCGTATAAACTCGAATTTAAATTCTACCCATAACAGCATAGGCGTCAAATCTTGATTGGCTAACAGAGGAATCACCATCGAAGGATTCCTGACAATAACGTTGCGAGAATTCGTTTGAAAAGCATCGAGATGGTGCCTGTTATGGCTGGTTTCCGTATAATCGGAAGGTGCCTGAGATTATCAGATAACTTAAATAAAACTACGTTCTTCGTAATGTTTACATACACACTTCTTAAATTATCCTTCCTTGGTTACAAGCCACTTGGTTACCGATTTCATTCTATATGGAAACACTCATCTGCGATGGATTGCCGATGCATCGCCGACGCATCGCAAGCAGCTTACGATTATATGTAAACCAGCCCTTAGCCAGTCAAGATTTGATGACCCATAACACTTCCAATATGATAATAACAAAATATCGATTTTTATCAAGTAAGGAACTAAACTTTGGTAATTGAGCCCTGTGGTTTTCTTCAAAGTTTATCAAGATTTTAGCCTTTTGAGCCTCAGTTTCCTATACAAACCTTTGCTATAACAAACACGTGTATTCCAGCTTGATCACCTTTGAGGTCATTCCAGAGCATGCAATGCTTCATAGTATTTCCCTCTTCTCAGTTGAGCACCCCGTTGGATCAGGTTGTGTCTGGCGCCCCTAATAGACTGCCAAAATCTTGTTTGTGAGCAATTTGCATATTTCTCAAATTTTCACAACCATTGGCCCATGATTTATGAATATAAAGAGCATGAACATATAAGTATCATATTAGATTCAACAACATTTATTCCAAGCCCCCACCCCACCCCACCCTTTTGTTTCTAAAATCCTCGCTAAATCAGCAGTAGCATGCTGGGAAAGCATACTCTAGGGAGGCACATTTATTATTAAAAGAGCTGGCGACCCCTCAGACCTCGAATTAGCGCCCCTTCATACCTAAAAAGTATGTTAAAATATTGTTTTTTCAGTTTAGCACCCTTAAAATACAATTTCAGGGGCACGTGCCCCTCGCCCTCCCCCGGCCAGCACCCACTGTAGTTCAGCGAAATTTAGCTGAGTTATGTTTATAAAGTTTGATGGTTACAAAGTTTATTTATGTCATGTAAATATATATACTTGGCTTCATGATTCTTAACGGACTTGGTTGAATACCCTTGCCTCTTTACTGGCATATACTTGTGTGAAAGTAGCAATGTTTTACGTTGTATGCAATTGTTGGGGATACGCATCCCTGAAGTTCATGAGCTAAAGGGCATTTCCCCATATGGCATCTTAGAGCATGCGCAGAAGACATATTTTCAGTTTGCTTGATGGTGGGATAGTGCATGGTTCGCACATGGCAATACACCCCGGCCAGTGATTGGTTTATAACTTTAATAGCTAAACAATGAATTTTAACAATGTGGGGAGTCCTCGGTATCCTCAACAAATAACATTTAATATGTTAATATGTTATCATCACTCTTTGTATAAAATTAGTTACATCAGCTGTTAACCAATTTATTTATGAGACGCAGAGTGCTTTTATACGACCTTTTTATGCCATTCTCTCTTCATCTCGAGGTTTTTTTTGGCAAGGAATGTCGGGGAAAGGCCGTAGGGCCTATGACAAAGCCCCGACAAAGGAAAAACTGAGAAAATGGGAAGTTTAAGTAGAAAGGGAGACAAGATCAAGTTTATTGATGTTAGATTTAAAAGATGACAAATTGTAGGATTCAGGGAAAGTAGTGGGTGGCAATGAGTTCCACAGTTGAGAAGTTCTAGGAATGAAAGAAGATTTGTGAGATAGAGTTCGTGGATTAGGTAGTGTATTTCTTGGTATACCTGGAATTTTTCACAGTTTTTTCTCATAACTTTTGCTGACAATGTTCTCCATTCCAGCCACGCAACGCAGGGGCTCCGTGCTCCTTCAAAGTGACGTGTAGCTTTCACATTTCATGATTATTCCAGCATGTACAAGAAAGTAAATATCATCCTTGTTCTTCCAAAGCTAATACCTAGTAGTTCTATCTATGCATTCAAATAATTCCTCAAAGTCCATTTTGTGCGGTGACATGTAGAATAATCATCATAAAGTGATGTTAAATTTTGTAAAGATTTTTGGCACAGCACGAAAATGCGGCAACATTCTTTTCATATACTAAAAACTTTTTTCGTCAGACACTCATCAGAGGATGAAAACGTCGGATAGTGACCTAAAGGTTAACCGAAATATATATCCAGATGCGGTTAATGTGATAGGATGCGTCTCATTGGCCCCAAGTGTGACCAATTAGGACTTATTAACCATTGTTTACTTGAAGAGTCCCAATGAGAAAAAAAACTCTTTTTGTCTACACAAGACTGGGTTTTAAGTCTTGATGTTAACAGATTCCTAAAACTTAAATGAAAAGACGAACTTGCTTGCCCAATGATCCGAAAATGGCAAAGTTCTGTAGTACCAGCAGACTATTAAAGATGTTTAGCTTTTAATTAACTTCACCTTCGTCTGGCCTATCTTTGGGAGACCGTAATATCCATCTTATTTAATTGTCTTTAATTGCCCAGAGAGTTCTTGGTAAATCGTGTAAGTCTTTCACATACATAATGAACTCCATTTTGACAAAACTCCAAACCTGGACAAACCAGTAGATCCGTGTGACAGGGTCCAGGAGCCCAGGTATCAAGGGGACACATGAAGATCGCTTAAAGTATCAGACGTACAGATACATCAAATTTTTGGTGCGTTGATCTTCATGGGCACAATACTGCTAGGGACACGTGGGTACATAACGGTGGTAATCCGGATCTGCACACACCATGTAAACCCTTTCATGTAAGAAATCAGCGAAGTACAAATTGCCCAGTACTGGAGAGATGTTCTACTTGCATGTTTGTTACATTTTATCACCGTACAAAAATAGTTGTAATATATTTTTTGCTTGTAAGATTTTGAAGTTGACCAAAATATCTAAATAAACTTTATCTTCCCTTCTTTGACACATCTTCGAGAGCTTTTTGATAAATCTATGAGCTGCTCATAGCTCAACCTAGAGAATTGTAGAACCATTGGTGAGTAGTAACTCACTTCTACACGCTACATACTTTTCTTACTACAAGAATAAAGCTTACTAGAATTGTAGCGTAGAATCAGATAGGCTCAGATAGACTCCTGCGACTTCACAACTGCCTACCATCTATATATCTTCACATTATATCAATCAACACATTCAAAGTACAATACAGTAAACACAGTACGTCTGACAATGCAAACTGATTGAACAATCAATAGTACAATAACATTACAGAATATCAAGGTTCAGAATCGCTGAAATTCAAGAATAGTCGTAACACAGTGCAAGGCTGAAGATTTATCAAGACTTAGAATTTTGGTGTATTCGAGTTAATGTGCTGTTTGTAGATTAACGCTTGCACTATTGATACAATATTTATTATTCTGTTCCACTTTTGTTTTGCTTTTGTTTTCCATATTTGTTTTGTTTCGTCATGACCAAGGAAGACTTCCACAAAGATGTGAATGCATTCTCTTCATTTTCAAACATAGTTATTCTTTTCAAATTTAAGATTAATTTTGAAATAATCCTATGCTTAATAGACTAGAAAAATTTAACATTGAGGCTCAGCAAAATGTTAGGTATTATTGGAGGCAAGCTTTGTAAATATCCAAAGAAAAGATATAACTATGGTTTAATCTGGTATCAGACAAGCAAACATAGCTGCTTAAAATTTTGGCTTGCCTTCAAAGAACCCGAATGAAATTACGAAACAAAATACTTGAACAATACCGAAAAAGGATCGGAATGAAAGTACTTAAACAAACACTTCATGTAAAACTCTCATGATTGAATTTGAATGGGATACTAAGATCCTGAAGTGAACATTGTAACAATACTTTCAGTAAAAAGAGACTATAGGTACGCATTATATTTCACTCTCTCACATCTAATGACATCTAATGGTTAACCTAAATTAATTAGTTTCATCATAAATCAGATAGTAATAACTTCAATAAATACGGAGGTTTTCTGAAATAATTCATTTCAAAGGAATCACTGACCTCAGTCATGAGAACTACCGCTCAGTGAATAAATCTTTTATCATAATATTCTATAAATTCAAAAGTAAATCATAAACACTTGAAGAAAGAACACAATCTTGACGTGGAGACGGTTGTACACGAGCATGGCATCAATCACCTCTACGCACAATGTCTGCTTCTACTGTAGTCTCATTTTGATAGTCTGCATGCCATCGGCGGATAAAACTGCGTTTGGTCACAATATACTTCTGTTACCATTTCCTTGGCCAAGTCACTTCACGCTTTTGGAGGTGATTGGTATTGAGCTTGATAGACTGGGACACAATGTTACCATTGCGGTTCCGTCATCAGAAGGCTACGCTGAAAAGACAAAATTGAAACGAATAGTGTACAGTGTGAAAGCAGAGCGAAATGCTTTTGTGAGCATAGCAGAGAGACGGCTGAGATTGAAGCAAGGATTTGGGATAAGTTGGCTGTCAGAAATTAGTGGTATGCTAGTAGACTTTGGTGAAGCAGTTCTGGAAAATGGCCAAATTGACATTCTAGCAAATTCCACTGATTTGATTATTTCCGACATAGCATTCTTCGCAACACCTGTGATAGCTACTCATTTTAAGATCCCTTGGATCTACCTCTCACCATTTGGGCACATGGTTGGTATGAAAGGAGATCTTTTGGGAGCTGCCATCAACCCTTCATATGTGCCTGTTTACATGTCAACAGCTGCATTTGAGAAAGTAAGCACTGGTCAATATATGAATTTTTTAGAGAGAAGCTTCAACCTCTTTGCTAGTATCTGTATGTGGGCTGCTCGAGAGTTTATCATAAACAGACCATTAGATGCTCTAACTGCAAAATATGGAACAGATCCCGGAACTGTACTAGCAAAGAAAACCTCCTTGGTTTTAATACCGATGGATTATGCTTTTGAGTATCCTAGAATGGACCCTCCGAACATCAAACTCATTGGTCCTTTGACTGCATGTCAACAAGACGGCGAACTAGAGTCGCCATTTTCTAATATTGCCAATGAGGCAGGTGGAAGGATCTTGATTGTCTCTCTTGGTATAACAAGTGGATTGCATACAGACGATGCTGTTAGATTACTCGAAGCTGTTCAGTTCATTAATTACACTGTGATTATGAAGTACAACACGAGTGCAGTAAGTTTGTTAGGAAAACATGGAGATGTGAGCTTTTTTACAAGTAATAACGATCACACGAGAGTGTCAGAGGCTTCCAGAGATGGAACAAACGAGCACAATACAGATAGCTCTATAAATGCCTGTAGAAATGGTACAAAGCGAGAGACAACGAGAAGTATAAAATGTGCCTATTCGAAGAAGGAGCACACTAGTAAAAGCTACAAGGATGTGTGTGGCAATACACAGTCATATTATAACATGGAGAGTGGACAAAATGAAATTTCTTCCTATCCCATAACTCCAATGAAGGCACACAAAGGAGTTCATCTTGCAAATTCGACATACGTGTTTGACTTTCTTCCTCAGCAGAAGTTACTTCAATATAATGAGAATAGTATACTCCTCACACACTGTGGTTTGAACAGCGTCTACGAAGCTCTTTACCATGGAAGGCTAATTATATGCATGCCATTATTTGGTGATCATTTTGAAAGTGCTGGCCGTGTGTTGAGCAGAAAGCTTGGACGGGTAGTTCCACTCGGTGAAATGAATAAAGAACGATTGCAGCATGAATTGGATGTTTTGACACGTGATAAAAGTTACTTGGATAACGTGAGGAAGGCATCGAAAAGATTGAAACGAAGAAAGATGTCACCAGTAGAGGAAGCTGCTTTCTGGATTGAGTCTCTGCTATCAGACAATGACAATATGAACTATCTAAAGCCCGCATTTGGGCATTTGTCATTGCCTGTCTTTCTTTGCTTAGATGTGATATTGTTCTGGCTAATGGTTGTTATTGTACTGATTCCGTCTTTATGGATATCATGTAGGCTCTGGAAAGCGCATCATTGACTTCATGGCCTTCATTTGTGATACAATTAGTCAGGACAGAGTTGTGACAAATTGTACAATGAAGTACTATCTTACTTTTTAGTTGTTCCTGACACGAAAGGGATAGAGTTGTGGCTATAGAGCTGTTTGGGCTAGCTGTTTTTGAAGATTATGATGTTGCTTTTAGGGGAATTACAGCTAAGTCCTTACTAGTAGTTCAAACAACTTCCGCCATCTTCTATCTTGACATTTTTGTTAGTGACTTACAACGATGCTTTCAACCTTGGAAGTAGAGATTTTCTTGTAATGATTTATGTTTATATGCCTGTAAATGTTCGAGTCACCCTGCATTTTTCTGCCATTTTCCTTGGAAATTGAATGCTTACAAAGTGGCTGAGATCAATGCAGCTGCAGCCCCCTGCCTCCCTGCCTCCCTGCCCCCTCCCCCTGCTTCCTACTCTAATGGTTGGTACTTCTCAGTTTGTGTTATAGCATTCGAGAACTTCTGTCTGCTGGAAAGAAGCTCTAGAGATCGGTGGTAAAGTAACAGTTGTTTACTTATGTGCTACACGTTGTTTTTTTATAAGAAAATCATTATGTTGCCTGGCCTCAAGTTTCTTAAGTTTACTCGAAATTGAGCCTCAGATTTTCTTAAATTTTTCTTAACTTTTACTGAAATAAACTGGCTAGAGTGGTTTATACTTTCGTTAATAATTTTGTATACTTGAATTTGAATTCCATCTTTAACATTTTGAATGCAATAACGACGAAATACCGATTTTTGGCCTATAAAAACACCTAAGTTTGGAAATTGAGCCTTAAGATTTTCTTACGATTTTCTTAAGATTTTGACAACTTGGGCCTCATTTTATTATAAACGTTTTCCTTATAAAAAAAACCTGTATTCAATCTTTCAATGTCTGCAACTATCATTGACTTAGGAATGCAAAACAGAGTTTTTAGAATGGTTCAATGAAATACAAACGAGATGATAGATTAAGATCATATGTTGAAAAGGACCAAACTTTCCTTATTCCTGGCATTCGGCAATCAGATAGGTAAGCATTTGAAGCATTGATTTTCTCCTCTCTTGAAAGAAGACAATGAACGATTTGCTGGTCCGCTTATCGTTTTTGTTAGGATATGCTAAGCTCGACGCTTGCGTTGGTAAACAGGTTTTTTATAAGAAACTGTTTTACAAGAAAATTCAGTACTCGATTTTTGAGACTTAAGAAAGTTCATTAGTGTCTATGTATTTAAAATTCGGTTTATCTTTGTACAACATATCATGTATGTGATGTTGACTTCTAACAGCTAAAATTCTGTTAATTACTCTGATTTATCATCATTTCAAGTGTATATGGAGCTTTTTCACTTTCCATCAATGTTCACTCGCAAAATATATGAACTCAAGAATTGTTGAACTCAAGGAAGTCTTAAGAAAGCTTTGATGCTGGAATCGTGAAAAAGTTAGAAAGTTTCAGTTATGGATGATGAAAACTTTCTTGTAAAAAGTGTACCTGGACAACTGTGAGTTTATGAGATCGCCAAAGAGAGTCATCATATTCCCTTCTAAGTAATTTATCATATCGCCCTCTCAAAATTCTGCGAATCCCATCTTGAGAGGCTAAAAAACCCATCACTAGGCTATGGCACCCTTCGAAAGACTTTTTAAAATTCTCTCTTTCAGTTTCATAGGATCTGCTAAATGTAGCCTAATTCAGATCAGAATTTGAATTAAGTTTGGCATAAATGCGGCCGTATAAAGTGAACTTTGAATTAGTGCAGCACGTTGAATAAAGTGCGGTAGGACTTGCCGAAATTCATGCACTAGTGCGACGTAAATATGGCACGGCTTTATACGGCCGAATTTTGGTTGCCTCTAAATGCAAGTTCCGGATGTTCTTTTCTCTGGTCTGTCAAATATTCAAGGTAAAGGCAACGTTGCGCATGTGCAAACTATGTTTCATGTACGTATCATGGTACGTATTTGCTTCATTCTTGTATTTGCAAGTGCTAACACTTTCTTGTTTATGAAAATGTTGGACTTCAGTGAGAACGACTATGCCAAGACAATTCGACAGCTCTCAAGAGCACTGCATGCAATATCCGAAAAGACATGCCAACAAACTATTTTTCATTAGAATGGTCTCATTAGCACCACTATCAACTTCTTCGATTTTCGAAGGTCTAATTGTCTTTGGTTTTAATACAACATGAACTCAATTCGCAATTCTTGATTCACGAAAGCCATGCTGGTTTATTTTTGGCAACATTCCAATGCACTACGTCATATCAATTTAATGAGAATGGAATTAGATGCGACGATGAAAACACGTATGAAGGGACTGCCACACTTGTGCTGCATTTTGGTCGAACTTAGGAGGGCTTTAGGCCGAATTTTGGTCGCGTCGAATTCAAATCATTAAGTTCGACCAAAATTGGAAAATTAAACCAATCTACCTGTAGGTGAAGTTTGATTGTAATTCTATGAGTTATCGGCCGTGACCAGAGGAGCTGTGCGAGATAGTATGCGCTAACGCATGCGAACCAGCCTTTAGAGCTCAGCAAATGACGCAATGGCAAAAATTACGAAGAGTAATTAGGAGGAGCTGGAAGGGGAAAAGCAAAATACAACACATATCACTGGTAGGGTGCACAGCTCCTCCGGTCACAGCCGATGACTCATAGAATTACAATCACACTTCACCTACAGGTAGAGTCGTTTAATTTTCCAATTCTATTTCGTCATCGGCCTAGCTCGCTATGGAGCTGCACGAGATTTTAGAGCTGTCATTGAGACATTTGCAAAATAGAGAAATTAACAGCAAACAAAGTGTGAAGGGAGAGCAACAAAGGTTTTCTTTATAGCCTCCATATTTGTTGACTGCATATGTAGTATGAACCAAAATTGCAAACTACCAACTACGTAACAAGATTGTATCCTAGGAAAGGCTAATGTGCACCTAAAGCACAGTACCCTTTATATGTATACTAGGGCTCTTAAATGTATCTTAATACAATAGAATTAAACCTTCATAAGAAGGGAAAAACCAATATCCAGATGTAATCAAAATGATCAAGCAAGTAACATGGGGCTAATAAAGGCCGAGCACAACAGTTGTGAGGGGCAATATTAGAATAGACAACTCTCATTTTACTGTAATCAGTATATATGGTTTCGTTACCAATTTGAGGCAATATATTTGCAACCAATGCAACCTCATGGTAGATCACTAGTGGTGTTCGACTGTGAATTTTAGGATAACATTGTTAAATATAATGTGGCTATCATATTGAATTGTATGAGGACCTTCTTGACAAATGAAAACGAATTTTACGGTAAGTTTGAAAGAATAGCACAGTAAGCAGGTAAAAAAGGGGGGCTATAAAAACTAACATAATAATAAATGAGCAAATATGAAAATCGGACATAACGATAAAACGAGTAAGCAATGCTACCAGAGCGAACAGAACGCTAAATATCCTGATCCAGTGAGGCGTGTTCGAGCCACTAGAAGCTCTACCTATTCACACCCTTTCCAAGTTACACTACCTAATCCACGAACTCTATCTCACAAATCATCTTTCATTCCTAGAACTTCTCAACTGTGGAACTCATTGCCACCCACTACTTTCCCTGAATCCTACAATTTGTCAACTTTTAAATCTAACATCAACAAACTTGATCTTATCTCCCTTTCTACTTAAACTTCCTCTCATTTTCTCAGTTTTTCCGTTGTCAGGGGTATGTTATAGGCCCTATGGCCTGTCCCCCATATTACTTACTAAAAGAAAAAAAATCTATGTATAACCAAAAATCTATTCTAGCATAGAAAGCAACGTTGATCCTAAGGTGAATTATGAGTCACACGGGAGGTCATAAAATCTGCAAAAAGTATCTTCACTTGTCCGCCCCGCAGCCAATAAAATTCCTGTCAAGTTACTACATGCAGCATTTGCGGGGTATGATGTCGATGCGGCGCGCAGATACAGCTTGCGGATGATTAAATGATATCAAAAGTTGTTGTGTTGCACCACGCAATGAAGCAGTTAATTCAATGTATCGCTTTGAGTGAGGGTATCGACACAAAGTAGGCACTGAAACATTCTTTTCGTATACAAGAGGTTTCTCATGGCAGCGAGGACGGGTTTGCTTCAATTTTTCAACAGTGTTGAACGTATACGCGTTCGATGTAACATTCATCTGGTCCAATTGTAAAATGTGAATAAGTTTGACGCTGTTGGCGACTTAAAAGGCATAGGAGAACAGTTATTCGTATGGTGAGAGTTTTAAGTGATAAATCATCAACACGTTGTTGATTACGAATAAAGTTAAACACAGAATGTACATTCCAAACTGATTTGTATCTAGGAAGTGATGGCCTTAACTGGAAAACACCGCGCATGAACCTTTTCACCACAGGAATGATAACAAACTCTGGAATCTGAAACAACGATGATAAAGCACTTCTTGCAGTAGTAATAGAAGTACTGATATTGATATTTTGACTCTTTATCAGCTATAACATTATCTACTCAAGGAATATGACAAGCAGTAATCCATATTTGATTTTCGTAACAAAAATTCGAAATCTTTATAGCGACTACATTGCAATTATGGCTATAATTAGTGCCCATATGATAAACTACCGCAACTGCAGTTCCATTACCCATCATTAATTTAACATGTTTGTTAGCAAGCTCTGTTTTAAAACTTTTGAGGGCAAAATAGGCAGCTAAAGCTCTAGTACATTTATGTGATACATTGCTTCAGTAGGGGACCAAAGGCCCCCTGAAGAAATGGAGTCAAGTGCAGCACCCTAACCAGAGAGGGAAGCATCGGAGTACACCGTAAGGTCAGGAGGTGGCCTAGATATGTGTCCAAAACTGTTATTTAGGTTTGAAAGACACCAGTCTACATCAGATAAGGCAAGGTTACTTAGAGCCATTGGAGCATTAAAATTTACCTTAGACAGTTTTAATGCTTGAATTTTATCACTCTCAAGTGCTCGATAATGTATTCCTCCAAATTGAACTGCAGGGAGACATGAGACCATATAGCCAATAGGTCTGGCGGCATCACGATTAGATATAGAGCGATAATGTGATCTTAGATTCAGGAAACATTCCTTTATCCTTATTTTTCGATCAGCAGGCAAAGTAATTTTCATTGATCTCGAGTCAAGAATAAAGCCTAGGAATTGAATGGTTTGCTTTGGAATAAATTCCGATTTTTCGGGGTGTACTACAAACCCAAGATCATTGAATTGCCTAAATGTAGACAATACGGTATTAACATATCCTTCATATATATATATATATATATATATATATATATATATATATATATATATATATATATATATATATATATACATATATCATTTTGTAAATAAATATCATCAATATAACTTGCAATAAGGTGTCCCTGTGACCTTAGATGAGCAATCGGGAGTTTTAAAAGCTTAGTGAATTGCCTTGGACATGATGCCAAACCATTAGGATAAACGGTATAGGTATAAAAAGACCCCTCATAGATAGATTTTAGGTATCGCTGATACGATGGATGAATTTTTACACTGTAGTACGCGTCTTTTAAATCAACAGATGCCATCCAGCAGTTTGGTGTAATCATGGCGTGTATGCTGCGTATAGTTTCCAGCTTAAGGTGATGATATGATACGAAGGAATTCAATCTCTTCAGATTTGAAATTAGACGGATCTTACCATCTTTCTTAGGGACACAGAAAATAGCAGAAAGGAACTCTCCCTTTTCGTGGGTGCATGCCTTCATAACACTCTTAGATAGCAAGGAAGACATTTCCTTCTTAATAAGGGAAACGTGCTGGCGAGAAATGGAATTAGCCAGGTACTGATGCTGACTTTTAAGAGGTTGATCAAATTCAGTCATATCACCAGAAACAATTCTCAAGTCATGGATTAAGGCGGATTTCCACGAGGCAAATTGTGCAGCGAATTCGCCGCGAAGCTTAACTAAGCATGCGCAGTTTGAACAATTTGCTTTCAAAGTGAGCGCTTGAAAAAGTAGAAATAAGTTCTACTTTTTCGCGGCGAAAAGCTTCGCATGACGCTTGAAACCAAGGAGAGTGCAGGAAGCACTGATACTGATGATCATGCAATCTTAAATCTCTCACTAGCAAGTGGAATTCTCCTTTCTTGGTACAATCATCGGATATCTTTCTTACCCAAGCACTTTTCTTTGACTTCTGCTTTTTACGATGCAATAGCATTAAGTTCAAAATGAGAATCCTCTTTCTAATTAATAGCAGCGTGTTTACGTTTGGAGTCATGATGTAGCTTATCAGTTACGAAAGAGGCGCCAAAATTCGCTTCTGCGTGGAAATCAAAAAACAAATTCGCCGACTAAATTTTCGCGGCGAATACGCTGCACAATTCGCCTCGTGGAAATCCGCCTTCAGAAGTTATTTCTGCCTATTCTTTCAAATAGTACGAAATTTGCCCAGCAGAAAATGATTTCACTTTTGATAACAAATAAAGACGTAAAACATTAGATATGGAGAAGTTGAAGGAGGATAACTCTACAATTTCCAATTCTTTGCATATTTCTTCTCTCGAGAATTGAATGCTTGTGGAGTTCCCTTGCCTTTGCGGGGAGGGTAGACCTTCCCTCGTTGCGATAAAAAGAATTCTGCTGAGAGGTGGAATTGGCAAAGCGTGAAATCTGAGTTCTACGTGGAGGTCTGGCAGAAAAAGGAGGTGGAGGGACATGACCAGAAACAGCGACCCTACTTGAAGTGGGAGAAGCTTGAGAAAGAAGAAAAAGAAGACGTGGAGGTCTGGCAGCAATTTGCTGCGTAATTTGATTTATTGCTTTGACCTCTTGCATAGTCTTAGCCATGTCATCGCCGAAAAGTAAGGTGGTCGGCATGGTTTTTAGAAAGCGAAAACGTAGAAGGTCCAAAATGATTAGTGTGGTAAAGCTAGCCCTGTCAACAAGTTGCTCGGCAACTTATTAGCAACTTCAGACTTTTTTAGCAACTTTCAGCTTGTTGAGCAACTTTCAGTGCATTGGGCAACTTTTAAGTTTTGTTTTCTCGATGGTCACAGTCCCGCTCCTTGTACGAGTGAGACAACTAGAAAGTATAGAATATAGCTTGCATCGAGAATATATTTGTCCAATCTTTTAGTTTTACGATTAGGTAGCACGTGTTTTTATGAAAAAGTGTCTCCAAGAAAAAAGAGGCTATGATACTGTTAAGAAAAATTAACTGTTAACAGTTAAGAAAAATTTAAGAAACACAGGTAGGCTGTTCTTCAAATGCTAACTGGAAAAAATTGGACTTGTAAGAAAGATTTTTGATCTAACTAGAAGATATAGAACACCATCCATTAAATGCTTCACAAAGCCTGAACATTTTATCTCTTGTATTACAGTTGCCTAATCTAGATTGTTCTCGTTAATGAAAATTTCAAGACTTTATAAAAATATTTAAGAAAAATCTAAGATTTGATGTGACAAAATGTAAAGAAACATCCAAGCTGAAGACAAAATCTATTTCTTTTGACAAGCGTTCATTTAGTCGAACATTTATCGATTTGCTTATCATTCGGTGAATATGGGCGTGGTTGCTATTTAGGTTGGCAACTTTCTTGAAAAGGAGCAACTTTTCAGGAATTTTCAGGCAACTTGTGGACAGAGCTAATCTTATTACAGGAATGGTTTTTAGAAAGCGAAAAAGGGGAAGGCCCAAAATGAGGTTTTTAGACAACATTAAAGACATAGCAGGAATCGGCATTGCAAGGATTGTAAGAGAGGCAGAAGATAGAGAATGATGGAAGAGATTCTGTAGGGGTCACACGGCAGATCGTCTCAATGACTAACCGTACAGTGATGATGGTGAGGGAGACCAAAGGTATAGGATACTACAGGATGAAGCCCCCTTCACTCAACATATGTCTTGTAAGCAAGACTTCCAATGCTGCACTATTTCTTTGAAACCCCTCTATATTTACCTTTTCTATGCAACAGCTTTGCTTCTGAAAATCTATCATTAATTCAAACAATTAAATATTTCAATAATTCTAATATTGACAATATTTCTTTTAGGGGTGGAATAAAGTCAGTTAAAGTCAGTCAGCTACTGTTTAGGAGGAGCAATGCAGTTATTGCTATTTATGGACACGAGAGTCTCATTGGCTGTTGAGCCTCTAGTTGATTAACGAAGGACGTTTGTCTTTGTCAAGTAATAGGGCATTTTTCTTTTATTGTTTGTTAAAGAAAGGACGTGTAAAAAGTTTTGAGCAGCTTACGAGATGAAGTAAGTTGGTTTTTAGCAAAATTGAAGATGGATTCTTTTTCTTCATAGTCGTTTTATGTGGGTGTTTTTTAAACTGCGTTCTTGCGAACAGTTAGTTTTTTGCATTTTTGAAAGTTTGTTCTTAGTTTTTTTCTGTCATTTTAATTATAGTTTAAGCTTTGTTTTTACTTTGTATTACTAGTTTGTCTGAATTAGTCGTTAGTTACTATAGTTGTAACCAACTTAAAAGAATGGCATTTAATTATTGTTTTCGTTGTTATTAACAAACAAACAAACAAACAAACAAACAAACAAACAAACAAACCATTGTGTAACCCCAAGTTTCTCAGTTATTGATCATGGTAGTCGATATTGCTACTGCTTCTGTACTGAACTACATATAGTAGTACTTTTTTCTTTTATTATAATCTATTATATGTATACATGTTTTTTCTAATTTTGGCTCTTTTATTTTTAATTATCTTTCATTGTAAGCCAGCCAAATGCAGATTACCTATTTAACGAGAATTATATTTGTAGATTTTAACAAATATATGATGAAGTTTGAAAAACTTCATCATATATTAAAATATTGAAACATTAAAGAAGTTAAAATTTCTTTAATGTTGGCTAAAATATGCAAATATAGTGAAAGAGCAAATTAGCGCCAACAAAGTAAAAGAGCAGTGGTAAAAGTATTATTCAAAATTTCAAAAAAATGGGCATGGCTAAAGGCGTAGTCAATACATTGACCGATAGCGATAAAGTCTGCTCCATAGGCAAGTCTGCTCCATGCACAGTCCCCTATGTTCCCCCTGTTCTTACGTCCCTGACCGGTCCCACCAGCCTTTGATGCTTACTAGCAGACTATTACCGCACATTGCAAATCCTTTCTCCTCGGGGGTAGAAGCAATATGAGACATTCCAGGTCAGTCAATCCAGGTCATAACACCGCTCCTCTCAGAATTTGTTTTCCTTTGAATTACAGAAAGATAGACATAAGTTAGACAAAAATCCAAAGTTTTAGGTCCAGAGGAGTTCAGGAATCATATTTTTTTGCCCATCCTTATAATGAGTATTGGCCTGATAGCCTTAGAAATTAGCCAAGATATGCTTTCAAGGGTGAAGAATCCAAGAATCATACTTAGAAGGTCAGTAGAAATGATTTACATTTACCTTTTATAACCAAACTGGTGCTGGAATGAGTTGCCATAGGACCCAATTTTAGGCCTATATTCGGAGGCTAAGATCATACAACTTTAGAAGTTAGAGAAACAAGTTCCTGTGTTTCTCTGAAGCCCCAAAGATTGGCCTTTAATTGCATATAAAAACACCTTTTGGTATTTTATTCCTTCATGTGAAAAATTGAGCATCAGATTGTGCAATATTCAACGTTTTTTGTCATCGATACCAAAATTGAAGTATGAGGCTTGAAGTCCATGTGGATGGGTAGATATGACAGAATTTTCCGCACGTTTCATATATTTCATCCTGCCATAGAATGAAAAATGATGGTTGGTACTCTTCTAAATTGCTCATAACATCGTCACAAAGTTACAAAGACCTCTCATGAGATACTTGACTTATCTGATAGCCCTATTGGTCAACAATGACGTCATTGTTAATCACGAGCCAATGAAATGACGAGGAAGGTCAAGCAGGGGCGATTTCTAGGGGGATTCTTGTTAAAATTATTGTTTATTTTACATTTCAAGGTGTATTGACCTTGTTTTCAAAGCATTTTCTATTGATATGATCAAATTTGCACTTCTACGTAGCATAATGTCAGTATTAAACTAAATTATCATATTTGCATCTATTATCATATTTAAAGATATGGGCGTGGTAATATTTGGACCACACCTAAAATGTGGGCGTGGTTGCACTTAGAGCTACCTTGTTAAAAGTTTTAGAAATCATCACTGAGGCTAAGTATTGCGTGAGAGGTCACATGTCTATCTTGTTATGGAAGGAAATATGGTTACCAAACGCCCGGACCTAAAGCTTTGGATTTTTTCCATACTTATATCTACCAGTAGTTTATGTTTCAATATTTTTCTGGATACTTTGAGATGGAAGGCCCCGTATGAAATGGCAGTACTCCTACTGCATGTAACAGGCCCAGATAAAACATGGTTAGCAGTGTTGAACACCGCAAAAACCGCAGAAACCGACAACCGTCAAAAACCGCATAATTTCAAAACCGCACAAAAAAACCGCAAATACCGACGTCTGGCAAAATCATCAAAAATTGACCAGAATCTCTTCCAATTTTGATACATATGCAGGCTTGCCAAGGTACATGCAAGCAAAAGCGGGAAGAAATGGCAGGCTGCGCTCTTATTGCACCGAATACAAGCTGTGATTTATGCTTTAATTCCAATCTATTTAACTATTTGTAGCTCACAAAATACTCGTACCATGGTGTCATTCTTGCCACGCTTCAAATGAGAAATTCCATTGCACATTGCGGAAGAGAAGGAATGGTGAACAAGTAGGCGAACTCGATGAATTAGCAGCTTATTTTGTTTGATAACATGAAACATGATGCAAGAATGGCTGTGGCAACTTATCAATGGGAGAATTTCGTCTGAAGATAACCATGCGTCAGGAATTCAGGACAAAGTATAAAATACGGGAAATTTGACAGGCATTCGTATTTTAGAATACTCTTTAGGTACATAAGTAAAACAATGCACAAGTCAATAAATAGGGTACATGCTAGTGCAGAACATTATCTCTTCAAGCGATATCGAGGTTGGAATTCACTTCCTTATACTCAAAACTGGCAATGAGATACTGGCCAAAGCATCTCATCAAGTACTGATAGAGAGGGCACTTAAACGTGGCTTGATTATCGTAAAAGCTACAGTATTACTGCAGTAGTTTGTTCTATTGTCCATAAATTGATTTAATACCATAAATATTCCCAGAATTTCTAATCTCGCTTCCTTGAATATATTGGTGTAATCTATGAGATTGATCGAGAGCTTGATGAATCAAGTACCCAGCATTTGCTAGTTTTAGGGCCTGATTTAATTGTAAAGTAAAAAGACGATTTATCACATGTCCTATGATTAACGTTTTATCTTCGTTTCTGTGATTCAAACTTTTTCTTTGACGATTATTACATCTAGTTTACCCTCAGGAGTGCCTTGCTTGACCCGAGCAGGGCCAGTTGGCTTAAATATACAAATATCGATTTCCAAACAATGCAAATACTCATTCCAAACGAACGACTGCAAGCCTTCTTGTGATTACCAATCACTTTCATGCTTTGAAGTTTGTTTCTTTAAAAGACTTTTTGCTGCTAGTATCCACGTGGAAAGCCAGCAACTTCTAATACAACTACAGTAGATGCCAGATATAGCATTTTATGAAAACCGCAAAAACTGCAAAAACCGCAACACAAATCCGCAAAAACCGGAATTTTGAAAACCGCAGTTGGTGGTCAAAACTGATGGTGAGTGATCAGGAAGAGATGAAAGGATATTAAATGTAAGAAGTAGGATTTGTTGTAGTTGGAAGAAGGCGTGGTAACTCGAAAATGCAAACGGAAAATGTGAAATTCAATATACGTAAGTGAGAAAACGTGGGGCTCAACCTCAGAAGAATGCTCCTAGCTCAGACTTTCTAGAAAGTTGGAAGTTTTCCTTTGCAACATAGGGTAGAAATTTTTCGTCATTTGGCCTTCATGCTGAGTTTGAGGAATGACCCTCTGCTCGAATTAAATTTAATAACATTAGAAACTACTCATTTTGGGGGCTCAGCCCCCCTTAAACTCTCGCATTGGCTTGGCTTTTCAGAGTTTATTGGTCTTGCTTCCAAAGTGCTATGATCAATTGTGCACTGCTATATCGCTATTGAAGTATTCCTTGTTGTTGGCAACATTATATCAGTATTGAACTAAATTATCATGTTTCCATCTTTAAAAACATGGGCGTGGTTGTAGCTGGGCCACACCCAAATTATGGGCGTGGTTGTGCCTAGAGCCCCATTGTTAAAATTTTTAGACATCACCACTGCTGATAGGCCAGTCTCATGTAATGTCAACCTGGAGCGAAAAAACAATTCTTCAGCTATGAACATAAATTAAGTTAAATAAGCAGAGCATTGATGAAAATACTATGTTTTTGAAGTTTACACCACAGCTAGCAAATGCTTTTGAAATTTACAATTTTGTGTTTTATTGAGATTGTTTTCAAAATTACATCCACCATGCATTTTGTCACGCACGTTACGAGGTATTTTGCCAATTTTTCCAGAAAATGAAGAAATTAGTTCAATTATTCGAGCTGCTTTCAGATATCATCTATTAGCAAAGTCAAATCACGAACTATTTATGATCAGCTCGCAGTAATTCAGAGAAATCTCGCAAAACAAATGCTGCTGCGTTGATGCAGTTTGTACAGTGTCCCGCACGTCACGCACTTTTAAATCCTCCTAAAAATAGATGTTGCTGCAGGCAAAGTGGCTCTGTAAATCTTTTAGCTCTGTGCATTCAACTTCATAATAAAGACATTTTAGAGTTGGCTTGAAGGTATTTTTGTCAGCATTTTTTCTACCTTAAATTTTTCACTTTAGATGTCACGTACGTCAAGCGAGAATGACCCTGATAAAAAAATTGTTGTCCTTGCAGTATACACCCTCCTCTCATAAGAGTACATTTACCGCATCACATTTAAAAAGGCAAGTGTACGAAAAAGCTCCCCATTTACAAATATACTTCTACACCATCGAGAACCAGACAAACAAAGATAGTTATTTAGGATATTGGTTTGCCTTTAAAAAGTCCGAATGAGACTGCAACACGAAGCCCATGGAAGAAAGATGACTTTCAAATAAGTGCTTCACTTTCAGCTCATATGATTGATATTGTATGGGGTAATGAGATCGTAAAATAGCATTGTAGTAGTGCTTTCAAAAGGAAAAGCTTTCCAGCAATGCCATACATATTATCCTATAACCAAAATTATTGGTTTACCAATATTAATTAATTTGATTGCAAACCGGACAGTCATAACTTCAAGATAGATAAAGCTTTTACTAGCATGGTCTATTTCACAAGAACCTTCAACCATGAAATATGTCACTGGAAGAAAAGAAGCGGTTACCACGATATAATTTCAATTATAAAGCAGGTCCTAAAGATCCACTGTATAGTGTTGATGTAGAGGTTGTGAGATACAAACATGACACTAATCATCTCCATGCAAGTTTTTCGCTTTTGCTGTTGCCTTGCTTTTATGGTCGGCATGCCTTCAGTCAATAAATGTGCGTTTGGTTATAACATCCTCCTGTTACCGTTTCCTTGGCCAAGCCATTTCGCTCTTATTGAGATAATTGGTACTGAACTTGATAGACTAGGACACAATGTTACCATTGCGTTTCCCTCATCAGAAAGCTACGCTGAAAAGACGAAATTAAAACGAATAGTGTACAGTGTGAAAGCAGAACGAAATGCCTTTGTGAGCATAGCAGAGAGACGACTGAGATTGAAGCAAGGATTTGGGGTAAGTTGGTTCTCAGAGTTCAGTGGACTTGTGGCGGCTTTTGGTGAAGCTATTCTAGAGAATGATCAAATTCATTTATTGGAAAATACTACTGATTTGATTATTTCGGATACAGCATTCTTTGTAACGCCAGTGATAGCCACTCATCTTGAAATCCCTTGGATCTATCTCTCTCCATTTGGGCATATGGCAGGTTTGCAAGGGGATCTATGGGGAGCTGCTATCAACCCTTCTTATGTGCCTGTTTACATGGCAGCAACTGCATTTGAAAAAGTAAATACTGGTCAGTATATGAACTTTTTAGAGAGAAGTTTCAACCTCCTTGCGAGTATCTGCACACGAGCTATTCGAGAGTTTATCATAAATAGATCATTAGATGCTCTAACTGCAAAATATGGAACAGATTCTGGAACTGAAGGGACAAAGAAAACCTCTTTGGTTTTAATACCGATGGATTATGCTTTTGAGTATCCGAGAATGGATTCTCCAATCATCAAACTCATCGGACCTTTGACTGCATGTAAACAAGAGGATGGACTAGAGTCACCATTTTCTGATATAGCTAATGAAGCAGATCGAAGGATCTTGATAGTCTCTCTTGGTATAGCAAGTGGATTGTATATAGACGATGCTGTTAGAGTACTGAAAGCTGTTCAGGCAATTAATTATACTGTGATTATGAAGTACAATACAAGTTCAGTAAAACTGTTGGCAAAAGATGGAAATGTAGGCTTACACACGTATATCAACGATCACATAAGCAATTTACTGAGTAATGAAGGTGGAAGAGGTGAGTGCAATAGGGAAGAGAGATACACACATCCATGTAGAGTCGGTACCAAGCAAGATGCAGCTAAAAGTTTTAGTGTGGCAGAGAAGAGGCAAAGAAGCATGAAATGTACCTACTGTAAGAATGAATGGTTGAACAGAGGCTCTGAAGATTTGTGTGTCAACGAAGACAAAGCAAAACTATACTATAACGTGTTGCGTGAACAAAAGCAATGCTCTCCTTCTGCAACGGTTCCTAAAAAGCAATGCAAAGGAGTCTGACTTGTCAACTCTACGTATGTGTTTGACTTCATTCCACAACAGAAGTTACTTCAACATAATGAGAATAGTACACTTCTCACACACTGTGGTTTGAACAGCGTCTACGAAGCTCTTTACCATGGAAGGCTAATTATTTGCATGCCATTATTTGGTGATCATTTTGAAAGTGCAGGCCGTGTGTTGAGCAGAAAGCTTGGACGAGTAGTTCCACTCGGTGAAATGAATAAGGAACGATTGCAGTATGAATTGGATGTTTTGATATGTGATAAAAGTTACTTGGATAATGTGAGGAAGGCATCGAAAAGATTGAAACGAAGAAAGATGTCACCAGTAGAGGAGGCCGCTTTCTGGATAGAGTCTGTGCTATCAGACGATGATAATATGGATTATCTAAAGCCAGCATTTGAGCATTTGTCATTACTGTCATATCTTTGCTTAGATGTAATCGTGTTCTTGTTAACAATTGTGGGTATATTAATGTGGTTGATATGGTTCGTATACAGGAAGCTGTTGGAAAGGCAGCACTGAGTTCTTGGCCTGTGCCAGGAATTTTCAGCGGGAATCTGACTCTTTGGACAGATGAGCTAAAGTACGGTTAACAGGCAGTGGTGTGGAAGTAAATTGAAAACTATGGGACTCTTTTCATAGCTGGGAGGATGCTCTTTTCTAACTCGTATCTCTATAAGAAACTTTGAAGTAATTTCACCTATAGACTATGTTATAATAGAAAATGATAATGTCTTCCAGTAAACAACGTATTTTTAATAGAGTACACCTTGACAACCAAAAATTTTTCGACAGACTTTAAAGTCTAAAACAGCCTTTTCCAACAGGACAATGATTCTTCTATGCTCTTATATCCAGCAAACTTGCAGAGTTAGGGGTGCGCCCCTTTGAAGTCACAGCCAGGAAACTGTACCTCTCCCCTCGCGCTCCTTTTCTTCTACGCTAATGTTAGTAGAGTACTGTAACAGTTAAGAAGATTCGAAGAAAAACTCTTCTTCTTCCAAAGGGAGGGGTTAGCACTTTTCGATGAGGGGCTATAGCCCTTTCCTTAGCTCTCTCCTAGCGCCACCCTTCCTTATTTGTGATAAAAGATAGGGAAAGGCAATTAGTCATGTAACCCTTGTGGAGTCAGTCTTGCAAGGCATGCTAAAAGAGCATGAAATTCCTTTTGGTGGAATAATATTTACATCATAGCTGGTAAAGTGAGCTGCCTCCCCACTTCAAGTAGTTTCCGCCTTCCTTCTACTATTCTTAGCATTGGGGTCTTGAATTACATTGAAATATTCAACTTTGGATGTGTTCATCACCATAGGCGTTGGATGACATCAAATTTAGGGGGCTGTAAAATATTCTGCCCGAAATGTCAAGTAGAACTGGAGAGCAGGCAGAAACGTTGCCCGACCTTCCTATTGTTCTTTCAGAAAATGCGCCTGAGTGAAACGGACTTCTGCCCAACTGGGGGGGGGGCTGCAGCCCCCTGCATCCTACGCTTATGTTCATCACATACATTGTAATATCAAAATGTGCTCTTTGTTTGAGTCACTCCGATTCTTTCCATCTTTTCCTTTCCAATGAATGTTTACCACAGTGATAGGATGATGTTTACATAATGATTGGTATCGAGGCTAGCTGTTGTTGGTGCTGCTTCTATTCTCAGCTTCTGCATCGAAGGTGAAAAGATCATTGGCAGAAGCGTAAGGTAAAGTAAACGAGGCACCTTTCCATTTTATGCTTCCATTATTTCATGTTATATTACACATACGGTGGCATGACAGGCTGATGATGATGCAAGATTTATTCAGTATTAGTGTAATTGCCAAAACAAACTCAATTCTAGAGTCCGAAACCACATTAGCGCCAAAGAAATTTGGCAAAAATCAACTGAGATATCAGAAAACCAATGAAATAGAAGCAAGAGATCCATTGATGTCTGCTAGCTGACATTTTAAAAACCAGGTGATGAAATATATAAACCAGAAAACCATGAGAAGGCAGTCAAAACTATGAGTCTCCTGGCGAAAGCAGGAGTATTTGATCAGTCAAACCCCTTGATAGTTGAGTGTTGAAAGAATTTACACCTGAGAAACTTTGCTTACCTGATATCAATGCCTGGTTAAAAAACATAAGGAAATAATTTGGTTTTCCTGTTTCTCATCATCAGTTGCCTCTCTAGGGATTGCAGGGCCTGGTTTCAAAATCACCTGTGGGACCCTTGTTTGAAAATCACCAAGTGTATTTACACATTTTCCTGTGATTTCTTTTCAATTTTTCTCAGGTGCGAGGCCCCTTCAGGGTTATCAAAAAGTGTGGGGCCTGGGGCCATGACCCTAAAGGCCCCCTAAAACTACCACTGTTCATTACAGATTTAATGCATTGTTTACAGTGTATAAATTTTCATTTTAGACATTACCATGCATATGCTTCACAGAATTAGTAGCTAAAGTATCAATTCCAGTTTTGTCGGGGTTTCTTTAAAGAAGAATTTAGAACTGCAAATAGACTCCAGCAATTTTGTGTTGAAGAATTAGATCATAGTTGCAGATGGGATTGAACCGCCTGCTTTTGGTAAAGGAGATAAATGCTACTATCTCTTACACTTCCATTTCTGGTTGCGTTTCTCCTATCATTTCATACCAAAATCTAGCATTTTTACTACTATTTACTTTCTTACATATTTGGGTGACTACATAAAAACTTTTGAATTGCACAGTCTTTTCATTAGAACTGTCAAAAATTGTTTTAGAACTGCACATTTTGTTTTGTTGTTGTTGTTTACTTTACTTTGAGTAGGCTGTTATACCTAGCTTATTCAGCTAATTTAGGCCTACTATGCATGCCAAATCCAGGCATGGGACCCCTAGTTTAATGTCCCTTCCAAAAGACGGCAGAGTGAGTTGTTTTGGTCGTTCATCTGGAGGTCGCCCATCCAGTTTCTGACTGTACACAGCCATGCTTCAGTTAAGCTAATGGAACTGGCTGGGCCGCTTGGCCACCTGCCCCACATTTTGTGTTGAACTGCATATTTAAAAACCCCTCAGTTTTGTAGCAAACATGATAATAGAGATTTTGAACCCACTGCATTGACATTTACCATGGCTCCATAGGTATGAGAGTGGTATGACTCAAAATGATGGAGGACTACAGCGCATGGGAATTATCATTTACAGAGGCAGGCTTACCTTATTACATGAAGTAAGCTTTATTCAAATCATGTATTACAATCAGATATATTTAGCTCTACCTCCAGGCTCTTACAGCTACTTACTTATTTATTTTACATGGTAGATTCAAGAGTAGAGAGTAAGTTTATTTTATTCTAGGATGTATAATCGGAGGCTTGTAAATGTGTTGGAATAAGGCCTCATGGAAAGTACTTTGTGTCTGCAAGCACAACTCTGAGAAAAAATGTGCCTGCAGAAAAACTATAATGTAATAGATGGCTTGATGTAGATTTGGATGAAAACTGCCTGGAGAACTTTGAATTGTGACATGTTGTGCCTGCAAATGGTGCTTGGTTCTTTCACAGAGTAATGAGCTCTGTTTGGGACTGGGGATGTTCCAGATTTTAATGTCCAATAGGTGTAAAGTACAGCATTCACATTTCCTTCCAGCTTTGTATTTTTCATATTAAGAAGAACTGCTTTGTTTTCTATTGTGTTAGCATGAAATTTTGAGTGAGGAATATCTGTTGCATTATTGCTGTCACTTTTATATGATTCATCTTATAATTTAGCCATGAAACAGAAAAAACATTTTGGAATCATCCACTAATGATGAAGACAGAAAGAGAACTCTGTAAGTTGGAAGTTCAAGTCTTCTCCTTATGTTTTACTCAGGATTTTATTTGAGTATGGCCTAGCTTATAAATGTTTTATGTATTTATAGATTGTTTGAAAAGGGGCTTTTCCCAGAAACTTTAGAAAATATATATAACCTCTATAGTGTTGACAATCTAGTATCACGTGATTCTTGGTATTTAATCTTATGTAAGCAGTTGATTAATTAGAGTTAGAATCAGAGCCGGAGTTATAAGATCATATTTAAGCACACCAGAACATTACATATGGCGACGAGGTAAATTGTATTGGTTGTATCCGTTTAAAATATCATGGCTTCTAAAGGTCTTGATTTACCACTCCT
>WIPJ01001868.1:619980-630608 GCA_018155075.1 Cassiopea andromeda
AAATGTGTCATTCTTCAAGAAGTTTAATGGTTCCTTTGATGGTTACAAAGATGATAATCATGTTATGAACCAATATGATGATTATACTAGCAGCCCCGGAAGAAACGAACTACCAAATGCAGAACCACATCGGTATCCGCAACGTCAAAGGTATCCAGTGCAAAGATATGGACAAAACATTTATAGTACATAAGGACAAATCTGGGCATTGGACAAGCGATATAAGTATTATCAATTTTATTTACATTTTGCTTCTTATCTTTAATCATGTTGCGTTGCATCTATATTCGTCCTGTTTTCAATCATATTAGTAGTTTACTCTAGATACCGTATAAGTTACATTTAATCGTATATAACCTCGGTATTGATTTTAGATAGTTGGACATTTGATTTAAAGTAAGGGAGAGATATAGTGTTGACAATCTAGTATCACGTGATTCTTGGTATTTAATCTTATGTAAGCAGTTGATTAATTAGAGTTAGAATCAGAGCCGGAGTTATAAGATCATATTTAAGCACACCAGAACATTACAACCTCAATGTTTTGTATTTTTGTCTTAAGAGAGTTTTCTTTCTAAATATTCATTTCACTACTACTAATGCTGAGAGCAGGATTTGTGTAGGTCATTGAACTCTTGAAAAGTGCTAGAACTCGGAATGTCTTATCAAGGACACTTGAAACTCCATAGAAATGAGAAATTTCCCTTTAAAGTTGATCACACTTATTGAAATTTGTGAATTTTTACAGTTTTCTTTGTCCATAGTAGTAAATAATACAAAAATCATTGAAGGAAACAAAAAAGTGTTTAAAAAAGATCATACAAGTAAACCATGGGGCTGTGTGTTCTTTCATAACATTTGTTTCAATTTTTCAGAAGAAATATAATACCCTCAATGGTGAATTTTGATGGTATACTATATTTAACAATCTAAATCTCCCTGAACACTTTTATTTTAGTCCTTGAAGGATAGCCCTTGAAAATTTCTTGAATTTGCTTATCAAAATCCTGCATGAACCCTGTGAGACTGATAAATTGTTTGCAAATGAAGCCAAGAGCACCCCCTGCAGAAACCGCCCTGATATTATACAAGTGTCAGTTCTTGAACTGTCAATTTTGAGGATATTAACTCCCAGATTACTATTTGATTCATTATATTATGTCCTGTTAAATCCCAATATAATTCCCATAGCCATTGTCATCTGCCTATATAGGCAGAAAATCCAGAGGAATGGAGGACAAAATCCCTTGCTTTTAAAAAGTATGGCATCTCATTTGGGAGCAAAATTGTAAACCCCCAGCCATGCCTTGAATAGCCTTTCCCACCTCAGCATTTCTTAGCAGCTTCCCCCTCTACAGAACTCCTGCCTTAAATCCTTGATCAGTTGTGTCCTAATTATCTAGACAACTTTGTATTGTATTCTGGCTTCTGCTTTGTAGCCACTCTTGGCAATATAAAATATGCTGCTTACAGAACTGCATTGAAACTAAGAATCCTACAGAAGGCTACATGTGGTATGTGAAATCTTTGGTCCTCTTTATTTGACATTTTGTTGTAGAAGTCAGGTTACAAATATTTGTGCACATGTGCCTCTATTAGTTTTCACAAATATCAATTTAGTCTATATCACTGTTACCCCAGTTAGTATTGGCATGGCTCTTGCACAACATTTTTGTGCACCCACAATCTATTAAAAATTAAGACTTTGGTGGCATTTGAGATTTGTTCTTGTACTGATTGAGTAACCAAATCAAAAGATTTTCCATTTTACTTTGTGGATAAATTTCATTACACCTTGACTGCACATGCAGTTAAGGTGCAATGAAACTCAGATATGGGAGAAAGGATCTTGATTTGGTTAGTCCCTCAATGTTCAATGCATGTATTTAATATGATTGTCATTAGTTTCATTCCCATAATCTTGTATAGGCTGGGGTTCAGATTGGTTGATATGGGAGTGTCATGCCACTCAAACAATTATCAGTAAATGCTTTTGTAGACAAAGTAGGTCTGTTGCAAATTGTAATAAATGATTCCATAGCATATACTGCAAGAGTAGAAGAAGCCACAAAAGTCAGCATTGGACAGCCAGCTATTCAAGTCTTCTGTGTTCCTATACCCCTTCAACCAATGTTTCAACATGGGCCCTAGTGTAGGAGGTCAAAATTGAGTGTTGATTTAATCAAAACTTCAGACCATTAGATGTGAATGTACATTGTTTATTGCTAGTTCCTTCTCATGTATCATTTCATAGAGATTTATTGCAAGTCTGTCCTCAAGTCACACCAAATAGTTCTGATTTCATTCTTAATTAATTTGCCATTTGCCTGCAGTTACTATTATATTCTATAATTTTCACAGATAATCCAGTAGATTGAAGACCTTGTCTTTTCTTAATAATTGTGGCATTCAATTTTAGGGTACAGGTTGAGGCTATCCACCATAAAGGAGTTCTTTGAAGTGAATGAAATGAACCAGTCTGTAAATTTGAAGGAGATATTGTCAGCAAGCGAATTGATGAGCCTCCTAAAGGAGTTGTTTCTGCTAGAATTGAAGTCAGGTGGACATAGCTCCTTTGACCCAATATTGGCAGCAGAATTAATGTTGAATTGGCTACTGAATGTCCATGACAGGTAAGATAGACTTTTGTACGAATCTTAACTAACTTGGGATCATGAATTGGGTAGAAAACAAGGATGTGTTTAGCCAATTTCTTGTAGGAAGCATTTTTGCAAAAATTTGGCCATTAATCTAGAAAAAAACAAGTCATAAAACACGTTACCAATAGAATGGAAAATTTCCTGTTTTTGACCAACTTTCTTGCAGATTCGTGCACATTGGGAGTGTGTCCTGCCCCTATGCCCCCCAATCGGCACATCCCTGATAGAAAGGTATGGCTAAGTTTGTTGGGTGCAATGGCTAGCTCTGTTTGCAGTTCAGAAGTTGTTATTCACTTCCTGGAGGGGGTATCTTGAGGAATAGACCTTTTCCTAATGACGTCAGCTACTGTCTATCACGCAATGAATGCACGACATTACTAGTAGTAGTCGCGGCTTCGGTAGATTTGTATGGGATTGTATCGGTGAATGATCGAAAGGAGTCTTGTGACCATTATATGGCAAAAAAGGACAATTCGCTAGGATTTGTCAACAAGCATTGGGCGTTGCGTGCCCTCGTTGTCTTCAGGGGTGTGCAAAGCAATAATTCACCGACTGAAACTGTCAGAGCTGTGAGAAATGAGAGAATTGGCACTAATGGCTATATAGTATGGGATGTGTGAGTATTTCTAGAAAATTCCCTCTTAATTACTTATATTTATATATGTACATCGTGTCTATGTACGGGTGCTAATTATAAAATGGTCGCTGCTGAATTTTGATTTGAAGGGTAAGTCTGTGAAGGTGGAAGTGTAGCACCCCAACAACCCCTGGCAAGTTATACATCTGCTCTTTGGGTATATTTTAGCACTTTCAATTGTCCTCTCCCACCCCAGTGCCAGCAACAGGTTTCCATTCACATCTGTTTGTGTAAAAAACAAGGAGATACTCATTAGATGACCCTTCGTAATTAGTTTTTATTGTCATTTGATCCCAGGTAGGAAGTACCTCATAATTTGGAATTCTGCCCCCTTCTCTCTGTTCCCATAGTACCGCAATGGGTGCACAGTTTTAGAGCAAAGTTTAAGTTTCCCAGAAGCAGACATGTTTTCCGACAAAGGCAACTTTAATAACAAAAAAGAAGCTTTTTGTTCAAACCAACAGCAGCAAACAATCCCATACTGTCTTGTCTCACAATACTATAACAAAGGAGAGAGAGTAAAGGACATTTTCTGACAAAGTCTTTATTCAAAAGACCTTTGAACTCTAGCCTACCGGCCTCTCGGCCACCAAACCACTGGTCCTTGAAATTCAGATTACCTTGCTGTATCCCTTTCCGACTTGAATTCTTCGTTTGCAATCTGTTCTGATGAGATAATAATACCATAACATTAAGAAACCATAATGATAGATGATTTCAGGAAGAAGGCTTGATTGATGACTGCGACCTTTTTAACGTAGTGTTTGTTGAATAACGTTATGCAATATAGTTCAATCATCGACTACGGTTGAATACAATACAATTATGATTTATTCGTGTAGTTTACCAGTGTTCCTGAACAATTCGAATACTACAAAACAATACCCTGTCCATATGCGCGCATCCTCAGCCACATATTAAAATACAAACATGGCGTTAGTCACTTCTACGCAATTTCTCAGCGTTTGCTGCTGTCTTGCTTTTATGATAGGCATGCCTTCAGTTAATAAATTTGCGTTTGGCCATAACATCCTCCTGTTACCGTTTCCTTGGCCAAGCCATTTCGCTCTTATTGAGATAATTGGTACTGAACTTGATAGACTAGGACACAATGTTACCATTGCGTTTCCCTCATCAGAAAGCTACGCTGAAAAGACGAAATTAAAACGAATAGTGTACAGTGTGAAAGCAGAACGAAATGCCTTTGTGAGCATAGCAGAGAGACGACTGAGATTGAAGCAAGGATTTGGGGTAAGTTGGTTCTCAGAGTTCAGTGGACTTGTGGCGGCTTTTGGTGAAGCTATTCTAGAGAATGATCAAATTCATTTATTGGAAAATACTACTGATTTGATTATTTCGGATACAGCATTATTTGTAGCGCCAGTGATAGCCACTCATCTTGAAATCCCTTGGATCTATCTCTCTCCATTTGGGCATATGGCAGGTTTGCAAGGGGATCTATGGGGAGCTGCTGTCAACCCTTCTTATGTGCCTGTTTACATGGCAGCAACTGCATTTGAAAAAGTAAATACTGGTCAGTATATGAACTTTTTAGAGAGAAGTTTCAACTTCCTTGCGAGTATTTGCACATGGGCTATTCGAGAATTTGTCATAAACAGATCATTAGATGCTCTTACTGCAAAATATGGAACAGATTCTGGAACTGAAGTAACAAAGAAAACCTCTTTGGTTTTAATACCGATGGATTATGCTTTTGAGTATCCGAGAATGGATTCTCCAATCATCAAACTCATCGGACCTTTGACTGCATGTAAACAAGAGGGTGAACTAGAGTCACCATTTTCTGATATAGCTAATGAAGCAAATGGAAGGATCTTGATAGTCTCTCTTGGTATAGCAAGTGGATTGTATATAGACGATACTGTTAGGTTACTGAAAGCTGTTCAGTTCATTAATTACACTGTGATTATGAGGTACAACACAAGTACAGTAACATTATTAGCAAAGGATGGGACGGTGGACTTACACGTAAATAACAACGATCGCATAAGAAGTTCATGGAGTGATAAAGGTGAGTGCAACAAGGATGAGAGCTGTACAGATACTTCTAGAATAGGTGCCAAGTGTGAGACAGCAAGAATGGCAAATGTGGCGGAGAAGGGGCGAAAGAATATGAGATGTACCAACTGGATGAAAGATCTCTCTAGTAGAAGCTACAGCTATGTGTGTTGCAGCAAATGGAACGCAGAATTATACTATAGCTTGATGCGTGGGAAAAGGAAGTACTCTCCTTATCGTATGACTCCCATGAAGACATACAAAGGAGTTCGCCTGGTCAATTCAACTTATGTGTTTGACTTTCTTCCACAGCAGAAGTTACTTCAATATAATGAGAATAGTATACTCCTCACACACTGTGGTTTGAACAGCGTCTACGAAGCTCTTTACCATGGAAGGCTAATTATATGCATGCCATTGTTTGGTGATCATTTTGAAAGTGCAGGCCGTGTGTTGAGCAGAAAGCTTGGACGAGTAGTTCCACTCGGTGAAATGAACAAGGAACGATTACAATATGAATTGGATATTTTGATACGTGATAAAAGTTACTTCGATAATGTGAGGAAGGCATCGAAAAGATTGAAACGAAGAAAGATGTCACCAGTAGAGGAGGCCGCTTTCTGGATAGAGTCTGTGCTATCAGACGATGATAATATGGATTATCTAAAGCCAGCATTTGAGCATTTGTCATTACTGTCATATATTTGTTTAGATGTAATTGTATTCTGGCTGGTAGTAGCTATTGTACTGATTCGGTCTCTATGGGTTTTATATGCCCTTAGGCTCCGAATGGGTGGGGTATCCTCAAGCACTTAGCTGAAGGTGTTATCCTGGAAAGGCAAATCCTGCATTTACAATCATAACCTTGGGGGGTGCAAGAATCTTATCTGAGCATTTAGCTTCCTGGCAGGAGTGATTTCTAGGGGGCTCAGGGGAGCGGAGCCCCCTTGTTAAAATTACTGGTCATTTTGGGGGCTCAGCCCCCAGCATTCCTGTATTGGCTGTGCTTTTCACAGTGTATTTTACATTGCAATGATGAATTTTGCACTGCTATATGGTTATTGAGACAAGTATTATTGTTGATTATAATTTATTATTATCAAACTAAATTATCATATCTGTATCCTTCAAAATTTGGGCGTGGTTGCAACTTGGCCACTCTCAAATGTGGGTGTGGCTGCATCTAGAGCCCCCCTTGTTAACAACTTTAGAAAGCGCCACTGCTTCCAGGTCAATAAGTCTATTGGAGTGGGAGGGGGTAGAATCATGCCAGATGTATCTGTATGGCGAGGGTATTGTCCTGTGCCTCCTGCATTTGCCTGCCTGGGTATTCTTATTTGCAGGGGGGTTCTGGTATGCAGGAGGTTGGAATTAGGTCTAACTGTGCATCAATGTATCTCAAGTGTATAGAAGTTGAATACTCGTGTAGAAAAGGCTGATAATGGCAATTAATTTGTGAAATTATGCAGGATCCCTCCCAGTTAGTTTTTGTGCAGAATTTAACCTCCCTTAACCGTTTTAAAGGCTTTTCAAAGGGAAATGGAGAATATTAAATGGGGCTCCTAATGAGAGTGGGGAAGGGTCGGAATGTCGTCTGGAAAGTAGGCGGGGGTGCTTATTCGGGATGCATGAGTAACACGTATAGCGATTATAGGCAGGACCTCGGAGAGAATTCAGAGGCCCTGGGGTAGAGAAAAGAGGAGGGCCCCTGTAAGCGAAACGAGCTGAAAATTTTCAGGGTTTAGAAATTGACTTTGGAAAATTACTGCTGATTTATTCTATTAGGCCCCTAGACCTTGAAGCACTGGGTGTTATGAAGCCCCTTCGACGTTGATGCCCTGGGGCAATTCCCCCCTGCTTCCCTCTCGGCGGTCTTGCTTACTGAACGTACGCCTAGGCCTGAATCTCTTTGTTTAGGTATGACGATGTTTTGCTTTTTGCTGTGGGTGTATTGAGTCAGTTTATATCATAAATATAGTTATTATCTGTATGGCTTAGATAACTTGTATTCAGAAAACCACTGAGAGCACGTCAGCAACTTAGTGGCTGTCTTTGTTGCTTTGTCTCAGAGAGAAATGATAAATTCTTCAAGACATGGTATGCCGTAAAAGTACAATGACGATTTGGTTCATTTACTTTTTATACATTAGTCCTTTCTGTTGAAGTGCGCTGTTGACGTATTTGTGTGAAATCTTTGCTGTGAAAGCTTTGAAAAGAATGGTCCATAGATCCAAAAATTTTACAGATCCAGATTTGTTTCGATATATTGCCTGTGGTAGTTTATTTTTAATTGCACGATAGGCGCGGCAGAAAAATATAGATTACCTAGATAAAGATTAGAAGCTATATAATATAGAGGGGCCATCCACATAGCACAAACGCAGAATTTTCATAAATTTTGACCTCCCTCACCGTGTAGTATAGGCGTCAAATCTTGAAGCCATATGATGTAGAGGGGCCATCCACATAGTACAAACGCAGAATTTTCATAAATTTTGACCTCCCTCACCGTGTAGTATAGGCGTCAAATCTTGAAGCCATATGATGTAGAGGGGCCATCCACATAGCACAAACGCAGAGGTTTCATAAATTTTGACTTCCCTTCCCGTATACGCATGCATACACTTTATTGATCACTCCCCTATATGCGTCCTCACTTTCAAGTTTCACCCCTCCCCCAATTAGCTTTCATTGCTCATCCAATTTCAACCTGTTTCAACTTTAGTCGAAAAATTAAGAAGAATTACGATATTTGCACGATTTTTGAACAAGAAACACCTAATAATTTGATACGTGGTACTAGTTTTTCTTTCCTTTTGTTTTCTATTACATTTTGTTGCTGTTGTAATGTTTTTCTTTCGATATTTATGCATGTAAGTTGGTCTTAATTAGTATAAAAATACTAGAAGCAAACCAATGGTAAATAATGAATATGAAATAAAATAAAAACTACTCATATTATAAGATCAGCACATTCGTTCCTGTGTGACTGCGTTGAATTAAACATCTTTTCTAAATTTTCAAATTCAGATGCACCCATGAAGTCAGCATGTTGAAAATTGAATACTGCGTACGGATTTTTGGTGTAGTAAGGTGCATTGGTGTAGTTGTATTGCAAACGTACATATTGGCAGGAGCCCCCTCCCTCTTGTACGCAAGCGTACGCTTTTCACGGAACCCTCCTATGTGCGTACGTACTATGCAGATAGCCCCAGAGATATGCCTGTTGGGTCGTGATGCCCTAAATATGCTTGAAGCTGCCACAAACTTGGTCATGATGAAGGGGATTTGGCACCCTGATGGGAATAGAATGACCTTGATCCTGTTTGTAGTGATAGTTGGTCAAATTTTTTACCCCCCCCCCTACCACCACAGGAAGCTTTTTCTTTTTGCGATTGAATCATTTTCTACTTTTATTGTCGACTCCCTGCTTATTTATACACACAGCTCCGCAAAGCGCACTTATTTTAGGCCTTGTCTGTGATTGTAACATACTATTGTTTTCTCACTTCTCTCCCCTTTCATCTTTTCACCCTTTCATCCTTTCGCCCTTTCATCCTTTCACACTTTCAACCTTTCTCCCCACCCTGGAAGTTCGACGGTGCGAGGCTGAATGCTCCAGCCAGTAATAATTGGGGACCTGCTAGCAGCGCTGCTGGGATAAATACGGCAGGAAAGGTAGTTAACTATCCTTCCTCAGAAAGAAAATTGTCCATTTCATTCATTTAAGGCCCTCCACTTAACTACTTACAATAAATCGAAAAATAACGGAAAAGGTAGAAATTAGAATACAAACATCCTAAATGCCTAGTACAAGTATAAGTAATGGTAGAATTGAAAGAAAAAGAGTAACATCCTAATCAGGTTAATTATCTAAACAAGCCTTTTCTTAAAAACTGAAAGGGAGAGTGCCTGTTTAACACCAATTGCAAGGTTATTCCATAACTTGGTTCCGTGGTAAGAAAAACTTTTTTGACCAGTCGAAGAAGAATATATTGGGAGCCTCAGATCCGTTGCAGTATTTCTCAAGTCTTGTGATCTGCAATCAGAGTTTCTTTGAAAGAGGTTGCAAATATATTGAGGAGCCTGATTATTGAAAGACTTAAAATTAAATCAGCTATTTTCATCCACCCTAGTTTCCTTATAATTGGGCTACTTGGAACATCACAACCGCCGTCGAAGATACTCTTTTGCGCCGAATAGTAGGGGGGCCCACGATTGCAGATTTTTTAAAATCTTCATCACCCATTTCAATTTATTGGCACTCCAACTAAGCAATTTTAAAAAAGTCCAACCCCCCCATTTTACTAACCTCTAGGTTTCATAGTTTTAAAAGGATACGTTAATAAACTGCATTGGCTTTTTAACACAAATTACTATCCTGTTTCAAAGAGTAGGTATACTATCTATTACACGCTCCCTACAGAAGAACCGAGCACTGAACCACCTTTTGTCTTTATTTATAGAAAGAAATCGTCATTTATTTTATATTTATTCAAATATATATACCGTATTTCCTCTAATGAGCGCCCGGGGCGCTCATTAAATTTTCGTCATTTTTGGGGGCGCTCATTGAATTTTTCAGATTTCATTCAGGTAACTAATCCAAAAATAGAGATAATTTGTCAAACGTTTTTTGCAGATACAGTATAAAATATAAAAATAGAATATAAGATAAGAATATAAAAGCAGTTAAATGCTAGAAATGTCTTTGTCCTCATCATCATTATCACTAGTCTCGACAATGGTAAAAGCAGGTGCCGCCTCATCGATGTCAGAGTCTGTTGTTTCATGCTCAAATGGGTTGAAATCTGGCTCAGACAGCATTTTCATTTGGGACCTTAACATTTCTTCAGCATTTTCACATGGTTGGCCTGATTTGAAGCAGTGAATGTCATCATATTCACTGCCATCAGACTTAAGGTTTAGGCCACAGCATTTGATAGACTTCATGATAAGCTCTTTGGATAAATCTTGCCATGCGTTTAAAATCCATTGAACGATCGATCTTCTATCCGGTGTTTTTAAATTCCCAGATTCTGTGAGGCAGTTGATTCCAGTTGATGCGAGCCATTCGTCATAATAGTCTTGCACTTTTGCCTTGAATGGCTTGTTCCAACTAACGTCGGGAGCTTGGAAATCTTTACAGAAATAACCACATTTTATGACATAAATAATGAGGTTTTTCTACTTAATGCATGATTTATGATTTTTAGGGGGGCGCTCATTGGAGGGGGTGCTCATTAGAGAATATACGGTATATGTATGTGTATATATATATGTGTGTGTGTGTGTATATATATATATATATA
>WIPJ01001876.1:24635-39049 GCA_018155075.1 Cassiopea andromeda
TATATTTCTATATTCATTGTTTGTATTGTGTATTTTTTTCTAGTAAGTAATGCCGGAGAAATATACGGTAGTTTGGACCTGTGAATTTTTGTAGAACACAACCTACACGGACAGGAATTAGAGGGGCATAGGGGGCACTTGCCCCCATTCTTCACAAGTTCAATGTAGTGTGCCCCATTACAGAGCTGCCATTCTTGCTTGTGAGAGTACTCTTTGAAGATGTATACCCCTCTCACTTTTTGAATGCTTCTTACGTCACTGCTGACTAACTTCAATAAGTTTCAAACACAAATTCAACTTTTTTTCTGCTCTCAGAATGCTTCTTGTAAAGAAATTAGGGAAGGTTTAAAAAATCTAGGGTATTTTTAGCAATCTATGGCAATTTTTCGTGCAAACCTACATGAATAACAGTGGGGACGACACGTTGACTTAGGAAATTGATATTAATGCAAACAACTCTACATCAAGGAAGGAAGGGATATGATAATGTCACGAAATGGCGGAATTGGAGGAACCAGTTTATTTGCTCAATATTACATTGCAATCTCTTGGCATTAAGAGTCGTTTCTTGTTGTATGCTCCATGAAACGTTTATCAATGAATGATAAACAACTAGAAAATAAGACGGGGTAAAATAATATATGAAACAAAGAATAAGAAGATTATAGATCTAATTTTAAGGTCAAAGTCAAAGTCCTTTCCCGCGCCCAATGGCGCATAGGGCGGCACCTATCTCCGTTTCTATAGCCCTAGGCCGCGCGTCTAAGAATGCAGTGAAAGCTACAGCGGGGGGCTGGTCCACTGGTAGCTCCGCGAGTTTAACTTTCTCACTCCATTCTCATATGTCGAACGTTAGACGAGAAGGCAGTGAGTACCATGTTTAAAGTCTTTGGTATGACTTGGCCGGGGCTCGAACCCACGACCTACCGATTGTTAGGCAGACGCTCTACCACTGGGCCATCACTCCGGCTGGTAGCATGGCTTAATTGGGAGTTTAGGGTAGGCTTGAGCCAGTTGATATATAGGACTTCCTTTGTTTTGAGTTGATAACTCTTTTTGGCTGTGTCTAAGATGCTGAAGCAGTTTTCATCGTACATGTTTCGATTGAATTGGATTGAATCTTAAGCCTGGTTTTCCATATAATCGTAACAGTCGGCGACCTGTCCCCGATCGATCGGCGACATGTCCCCGATCAATTTCAACTGACTGTTTCCATATGATTGTGTACTACACTCCTTTTTTATAGGAACAGTTATATAAGAACACGAGCCTGAAATTTGGTGGAAAATCAAAAATAAATTAAGAAAAACGCTGAACCTGAAGCCTTGTCGTAAAATATATTATTGGAAGACAATGTAGAAGCTTTGCATTATTACATAGACACGAAATGTACTTTCTTTGTCAACCTGAGGAGAATTGGCAGCCTTGAGACATGTTGTCTTCTATTTCCGCAAATGAGTTGCTCCTAGTGAAACTAGGTACTGTACGAATAGTGTTCATAATTGTTTCTAAACTTTTTCAGTAACAAAACTTTAATATTCAAGAGAGACCATCTTGGCTGCAACTTTTCGCTCTCAATCAATCAAAACATTCAATTTTGTCTTGTATATTGTCTTACTATGTATTTCTAACTGGCCTACACGCTACTAATTTAACAACACATAACGAACAACTCAGCCTCAAAATGTGGGAAGATTTAAGAACAGACAGCCTGAACCTCAAACTTACTGGTTCTTGTAAAAAAAGAATGTGTATATTTATATTTCAACTGTATATGTATACATGCATATTCTATATATATATGTATATGTTTATTTATTTATATTTTTATATGTATATATTTTTATATATTCAGATACACTTTATAAGCAACCTAGTACTAGACAACCTTAAAGTTAAGAAACTTTAAGAACTACAAGGAAAGAGCTAAGAGACTGGTTCAACGTAAAACTGTACCAAAACAATGCGAATATAACATTGCTTTAGAATTTAACCCGTACTGACCCAATTCGTTTGTCATACGACAAATAGTTTTGCTATTTTCACGTTGTACGTACGCTTTCACAGCAATTTAGTTCGCTAAAGTAAGACACTTCAAAAAACTTTTAGAACTAAAATGTGGCCAAAAATTAAGAAACATTAGTACTAGACCTTGAGCTAGGTTTCCTATAAAAAGCCGTGCGTATTTGTATATAAATAGAATTCAAGAAATTTGCCCGCTTTCAAACCTATGTACTTTTTTTTGTTTTAGTATTGACAAATTATGGAGCTGTTTATTGCAATTGCAATTGTTTCCCATACAAGCAATATCGTAATAATGACGATATATTTTAATTACTTTCCGTGTGAAGTTATTTGATGCATTATATACCATAACTACTACCCTACACTTAATGACTCCCTACTCGTCTAGATTTCAGAGTAGGCTTAGCGATCCATAGCTGCAGTATTTTCTGTCTGGTGCTTGTCCGGAACATTACAAGGGTGCCCACCAGGTGTATTTGCTTCAAACTTGCAGTGCTTTCTATTTCGTTTGACAGGAAAACGTTTATATTTTGCTTTCGAGTGGATGCTTGGCCTCAAAATCATCGTATGATTTCTTTTGGAGATTGTTTTTGTGATACTCACTCATTATGCTATTTTGGGTGGAACTCTCAACTTTCCTTTGTTGCAAATATACAGTAGTGAGTATTGTAATAGTAGCAAGCAATAGATACACAAAAAGGAACGAGCATCTTCATTTAATCTAATAGAACAATGCTTTTTCCTGTGTGATGCAAGAACCACCATGTTACAAAGCAGATAGCCTTCTTGGCTGTTCTGAAGTATGTTAATTGCATGTACCGTCGTGAGAAAGTACCATGAAAAGACTATGATCAATAATTAAATTCTCCTATCCGCCATTATGCATTCCTCCTTCTGCATAATTCTCACCAACGGTTGAGGCGATGACTCAATGGTGAATCAACTCAGACATTTTTGGAAAAATTAATCACAACAAGACTTAGTTTATGCACCAAGAACATTTTCAATGATAATTTAATCCTCGACGGCTACAAGAAGTATGTCTTCATATAATTTCTCTGGTGCACGGCACTGGAGCGAGCATGTTAATGAAGCTGTAGTCGTTCGCGGGCCTAACGGATCGTTTAATATCTGTATCGAAGGCGGATCGGAATATGGGCAATTTGTAGTGATCGGGGATGTGCTTAAAGAAAGAGTACGGTTTAAGCTTAATTCAGTGTCCGCTGGAGAGATCATCTTAGAAATAAATGGCAAACATGTTGCTGGATACACTCAAAGCGATGCGATTTCGTTGATAAAAGAGAGCAACGAACACCTCGAAGTTGTCACCGTTTATCCTGGTAAGTCATCGTTGTTTTCTATTGTTCAAGCGTTATCAGCTGTCAATTTAAAATGCCTTCTACCTATTGCTACCAGACCTTTCCATCTTTATCAATGCTGTTTTTATGAACAACTGTAAACAGTACTCTTCAAATTTCTCTAAGAGTAGCCTTCGATGTGAGTCGTAACCACACGTTGTTTACAAAGCTCGCTATTAACGGCTTTGCATGCAGAGTTTCGTTCGTTTGTTTGCTTTTCAGTGGAAATAGTAAATTCTTTCCTTGCCTGAATATATTCCTTACTAAGTACAGACGAAGGCAAGCGATAGCTGGAATACTTTTGGGGGTCAGGCAGCCCTTGCTGTTTACCTTCCGAGTTTGATATCAAAATCAGCTGAGTTGGTCTTTGTTGATTTTGTTGGAACTATTTCAAAAAAGTAAGAGGTGCTCGTTTCCGTTCTTGAAATTAAAAGTAGTTTGCTATAGTCTACAAGAAATTAAGACTTAATTAATTTCTCCTGGCAGTTATTTTTATTCTTTTCACCAAAACTTCCCCCTTCCTTCGTCGTGAAGTTAATTCACCAGCATTTTAATCATTTCTTTTTTGTTAGTGAACCATGAACAATACATACTTGTGATCATATATGTAATTACAAAATTGTAATAGACTTTACGAAAGATGATCGCTTAGTATCGTATGGCAAAGTAAACAAATTCTCAGTAAAGAGATTGTACTATATTGCCCGTTAGCTGTTTTTGACCTTTGTGTTTCTGTGGGATTTGTGGTAATTAAAGCGAAGAAGTAGCTTATCATGTATTATTCAAACTGCCCTTGTTTTATATTTTATAGCATCAACTACAAGTATTATTTGTCATGAGCTGCAATGTTCTTGCTGAAGAGTTAGACATTAGTTCAGCATCATTCCTTGTTTTTTATATTCAATTAGAAAATACTTTTGAATGTGGTGCAGGAAGTAGAATAAGACTATTGATAAATTTACATTATTGTTTGTTTTACTTGCTATAGAAGCTCCATGAATGTCAAAATGAAGTTGATATAGGTTTCAGTGTGATATTTTATCTCTGAACAGTCAGGTTTGTGAAAGATAATGTGATGTAGATTGAGAAGAATTATGTTATCCTCTTGAGTCAAAGGATATTTTAACATGGAACTGAGAAAATCCTTATTTTATTAAATTTTGTTTTTTATTGAATGCCCTTCATGCATAATTATATACATATTTTTTAATGCTTACATTCTATGAAGTTGCTTCAATAATGCTCTGTTACAAGATCAGACCTTACTTGTCCCTTTTTGGTGCTTACTTCACCTTTTATAAATAGATAATCGTATGTTTTTACCCTCAAAGTCATGACTTTTTGCACATTTTTATATCAAAGACACAAATAATAAATTGTTTATGTTTTATCAAAAGCAGTTGAACAAAAGCAATACTTAGTGTCAAAACTGAAAGAGTGCACTTGGCTGCTTGTCTTTGTACAAGTTATTTAGCAACTTTGCATCAAATAATCTTTTGCAGTTACCATTTTAGAATTGTATCTCTCTTCCATTTCTCTTACAAATTCACACATTCATATCAATGAAATCAAGATTTTCTTTGAGGGTGATTTGATATTTTATGATAAGCCTGAATAATTACTAGCCAGTTATCTGACCAGTGTGGTGTCAGTTTTCAGTTTTGATGAACCACAATGCTATTAAGTACTTTGAGCTGCTAGGTTGGATTTATGATTAGATGTCTTTGCATGCTTTGTAAAGCATAGCACATACACATTTTTTTATAAGAAAAACTTTATAGGCAACCTAAAACTAGACAGCCAAAAATTTAGGAAACTCTTAGAACTACAAGGAAGGAGCTAAGAAATTTTAGACAAATAGCACATTAAAATCATTACCTAGTTCAACGTAAAGCTGTACCAAAACAACATGAATATGACATTGCTTGAGAAATTAACTCGTACTGATGCATTTTAGTTAATATATGACAGATAGTTTGCTACATTCATGTTCTGTGTACACTTTCACAGCAATTTAGTTTGCTAAATTAAGAAACTCTGAGAACTAAAATGTAGCTAAAAATTAAGAAACTTTTAGTACTAGGCCTTGAGCTAGGTTTCTTTTTTAAAAACACTGTAAGTCCAGACAATGTATTAATGATTATCCTTGGAATTAGTGTCCCTATGAGCATGAAGCAGGGGTATTTCTAGCAGAGATGTAGGAGTGTCATGCCCCCAACCATCAGTGAGCTCAATGGTAAATTAGATTCAACAACTCTCATTGATACATAACTGCATGCTTTGCCATAATATAGTGAAAATATTTTTGAGAATCCCCTTTCTAGCATCAATATACCATAAAAATAGGGAGCTTTTGCCATGAACATGGTTCTGTCTGTAAATTCACATCACTGGTGATAAATCAACAGCTTTACCAGTTTCTGTTGGTAAATTATTGCTTTATACCCCACACTCCCAGAAAAGGAGGTCACACAACACCATGGGCATGAAGAGTTTTGTAATTCCAAATATATATTTTTGTACATATATTCTTCAATTTGTCACTTCGTAGCTACCTTTTTAGCAAATATAAGGAATACTGAAAATGCATTCTTTTTCACATATCATCATTTTTACTTTGTACCATTTCAATGTTGGGATGGGTTAGGTGGGATTTCTCTGGTGGCTTTTCTCCAGACCTGCTGATGTTGTCTCAACCCTGGCTACAGTCTTGGCTTCCTTAGATCGTGGATCATTAATCAGAAAGACATATGTCTTACATGATCTACCTTTCAAACTGACCCACCAGTTGATAAAAAGTTTCTTAATACTCTTTGGGCATGGGAGTTCTTTGAATTTTTGGGGGCTGTTAGCTACCTCCCTCCCTGAAAAAGCTAAGAACTTTGAAAATATTTCCAGTAGATTGCTATTGCTTTTCCAGAAAAATTGCTCAATTTACGTAGATGTGTGTCTAACTGCAGGGGGGCTTCAGCCTCCCTGAGGATCCCCCTGTCCTATATCTTTTTTATGCTAATGACAGTTAACCTCTACCCATTGTTCTGTCAATAGTACCATTCCTTCCCCATTGCTGTGTGTATTGCCATGATATGGTTGATGGTCTAGCTTTTGTATTGATCTGTGTTGTACAATGTGCAGGAAAGTCTACTCCAATAGAGCCATTCCATTTTGTGGTGAATAGGACAAAAAAATCTTTGTTATAACCTATTTATGTGGTTGTTCTTTGGTTTCCATGCCTCCTTTTGTGTTAGAATGCTTGTTGTGATAGGACTTTCTGCTAATCATAGAGCCTATCCCAATTAGACAACTATTGCAAAGAGACCTTAGTTACATTGTTATAAAGCTTTCAGCGAGTTGTTTGATAACGAAACAAGCAATTTGGAGAATGACTGATCTTTTTCAATACATCCTCCAGAAATCAGGCTAATTTTACTTTGCTTCAGACCAGAGGTGAAACTAGGATGCTTCTATTTATGGGAATGTGAGGCATTGTTGTCAACACAAGGTAGTGGCCACCAATTTTAAAAGGGTGTGTCATGCCGACAAGTCACTGTATTTATGGCATATGACCCCAAGGAAAATATTAGGTGCTGAGGGAGGTGTATCTAGCATGCTAATTCCTCACAAGTTTCCAACCATAAAAAGTATATTGCCAAGAAATTGCCCAGCAAAGTCCTCATTTTTATTACTTGGTGTGCTTCAACCACATACCATCCCAATAGTTTCACCCCTGCCGCAGAACGTCCCTGCTTCAGCTCTCTTATGTAAGCAGGGTGATATAATCTACTGCTTTGGGAAACCTTTTTTGAACTTGTGGTTTGTTTATCATTTTTTTGTATGACGAAGGCTGTATCTACAAAGCACCATCTTTGTTCCTTGGAGACATTCCTTGTTGAGTTTAGATAAGCCTCCGTATTCTACTGCCTTTGGGTTACATTGTTCGCAATGTGTAACGCGAGATTAAAGAGATAAGACTCTGTGTCAGATTTCATTTTGTTCTCTGTATGAGTGGGGCTTTTGTACTGTGGTATTGTGCACCTCGTAAGGAGAATTTACTCTTGAATGGTACACCAATAATAGACTTACTTGGCAACGTTTTGATTATTTGGAATCTGTATGAACTTTGCATATCTCTATAGAGATAGTTAGACCAAAATTTCCTTACTTTTGATGTTGTTGTATAGTGCGCTTTTTAAGTGCTAGATTTGTAAAGATATAGGCTATAGGAGGGAATCAACATTTGAGCATTGGGGCTGTATCACTTAGTTGTACGGCAAGGTTTTCTACCTACGTTCACTTAAATCTACCCACAGCGACCTCGAGAATCCGAGAATAAGCCTCGGAAGAAGAAGAGACTTAAATCTACCCAGTATTCAGAAACTTCCTCATCTTTTTCTTCTGTTACCAGGGGCGTCCTGTCCGGGGGGCGGGACAGAGGGGCTATGGCCCCCTCAACTTTTCGAAATCATCGGATTTTGAGAAATGTTAATGCTTCATCGGAAAATTTTCGGATTTTTACTGTTCGTAAAGTTGAAGGTTTCGAGATTCATCGGAAAATCTTTGAACTTGGCCCACCTTACTCTACAAGTGCCATGGCGCCTCTGTCTGTTACCCTACACCTTGATGCCCCTGCTTTACTGGCAGTGATATATGTGTAGAAATGGGGCCACTATTTGATTGCAATGTAGAGGGCATGCAAATAATGGCTTAGAATATACCAGTGAAATTCAGTATGTTTAGTAGATATCGGCAAAAATAAAGCAAAAAGTTGTATACAACATTAGCTCTAGTCGCGTAGTAGACACCCGGCGGGTCAACCCCAAATTCTCCTAAATGCTCACTTTTGGAAAATCTCTGAGAAGGGGGCCAACTTTCATCGCAAACCTAGGACATAGAAACTAGAAAAAGAGGTTCAAGATAGATGTTTATGTAGCAGACATTCCAAGTATCACGCATTACACGTGATGCACACGCACTTTGAGACAGTCTCACGGTCACACACATGGAAGAGAAGTTCTCACGCGTTTTACACAAAAATTAGATTTACTTACGCTAGGTTTAGATTACAGACGAATCGAAGTATAGAACTGTCAGTAAAAACAGGTATAATCATCATGCATGGAAGAGAATGAACATCATGCTTCCGTGTAGTTTCAGCCTATCGGTAAACGTCTTTTGCACAACTTTCATTCAAAATCCCTTTCACTCAGATGTGCCTTTAGTACATATGTGTCAAAATGTTGCAGCAGTTTGTCTAAACTCTTCCTTAGAAAAGGGCAGGATTTCCACTTTCCTAGAATTCCCCTTCGAAAATGTAGAATGCTCCACCCAAATTAGTAAATTTCTCACTCATTTTTAGAATTGAAACTTGACAGGTATTGTGTAAGCTTACTCGTGTAGGCTATATATAGAGATCAACATTATGATCGGGGTATAGCTTTCCCTTGGTTTCAGAGGAAAGGGGGTAAAATATGAGATACAAATCAGAGAAAAGGGTTAGTTTACTTTTGAAAGTGAGAGTTGACCCACGGGGAGCAAGGTTTTTAGACAAGTCATCTGGTGTAATCAGTTTTTCCCAGGACTTCCTATCTCAAGTAAGGGCCTAGTTTGCTCAGTGGATTTCTAAGTTAGCCACGTGGGAAACTGTGGCAGGTGTTCCGCAAATATTTTTGTGGTGACATGCTTGGGTTTCTTTCCGGTTGTACTGCAAATGACTACTTCACACAGCAATGCGAAACACTCATCATATCATGGCACCTCAACCTATCAGTAATCAACGTCAGCAACCATATGCTAAATTCAGCAGAAGTTGTTTACTGCTGGTAGATGACGCAATGAACTTTACACGTTTTTCTAAGGAACCACATGCAGAAGGACAGAATATTAAAAGAACTTACTCTACATTCTCTTTAAATAGTAATAAAGGTTATAAGAATATTAAGGAAGGCACAGAATCGCTGAAATTCAAGAAGAATTTACGAATAATGCAAGGCTCAAGCTTCATCAAAACTTTGAGAATTTCTGTTCATTTGAGTTGTAATGCTGCTTTTAGATTAACTTTTGTAGTATCGATGCAATATTCATTATTCTGTTGTACTTTTGCTTTGTTTTGTGATGAAGTAAGGCATCAAACAGCATTTGAATGTATTCCATTGATTTTCAAGCCAAGCGATACCTTTGGCCCATAAGAATGATTTTATCATAATTTATTGGTATGTTTATTAAAAGAGAGTGTACTACAGGAAAAATCCTTAGGCAACTTTTGAATTTGAAAATTTTTTAAAACGGCAATTATTCAAGAATAAGGAAGCATGTTTCCTTCAGTTCCAGCCAAAGCTGGCATGGATACATTTATAAAACTTTCCTACCATTGTGTTTTTGGTCTTGAGTTCTAGCCAAAATTAAAGGCAATATTCACAATTTCGACATTTTTCTTGTATCTGTACCATTTTATGGCACTGAAAATGCAGTTAGAATTGAAAATTATTTAGCTGCACAATTTGAGGTGCAAGAACAAGGAACTTCTAGAACTAAGTCCGTAATTTTTGTTTTAAATACAGCCGAAGAATGGATATTGTCTGTTATATTGTCAGCCTTGAACAGGCCCTATGCAAGAAGTTATAATCAATAGACCACTTTCACATTCGTTTTGAATAGGAGACTCTGGGCTTGACAGAGAGGCGAACGTTGATGTTGCCCTATGCAAAAAGTTAGAATCAATTCTCAAAGTTACGCTGTTTCTCATCACACTAGGCCTAATCCGCCTCATAATTATTAACTCTGTGTGCACCAGGAAACAATCACCAAACGCTGTCTGAATTTGAATTGATTTTGCTTAGCGTTTTCTCTTTCACTAATCGTAATATCTTTAGAAATTCACACAAGGCTACCATTGGTTTTAGTGAGCTAATGCACTTTGAACACATGTCTACCTGTAATGTTCAATAGAGACTTCAAAAGCGAACAAATAATACCAAAATAAAGCCCTGCATTTACCAAAACTTTAATCGCATGAAAATTTAATCGCATCGAGCTTGATGAATTATTTATTCGCTTGCAAACTTAATTTGGATATTACAGTCCTGTTTTATCTTTACGCTTGTACTATCCTTTTACACGGATCGTAAATTGGTGTAAAAGTCACACATCTTTCTGAATGAGGGGGAACTCTTCAAGAGCAGGTTAAAGCCTAAGATTTGATTCCAGTTCTCATACAAACACAAGGAAGGAATGAATCTAGACCTCCATTCAAATTCGACAGCTTTTGCATAGAATTCGGAAGTACACTGCATTGTGGGGACTGGGTACTGGCTGGCAATGCCAAATCTCACAGCACGTTGACTAGGTGTTTTCAGCACCCCAGACAAATTGCGAAGAAAGAAGAGGGAAGACCAGGCAATTCTACAGTCTGACACTTTCTATAATACACAAATTTTTCTTAATATTTCCTCAAATCTAGCCTTAAATGTTTCTTAAATGTTTCTTAAATTCTAAAGACTTCAAATAACAATAATATCCCAGATTAGGCAATTGTAGTACAAGAAAAAGGATTTTCTGGTTTTGTGAGGCATATAATGGAAGTTGTTTCCATTTTGGTTGCAGGATGATAAAAAATTTTCTTATAAAACAGTTTTTTCAAGTTATTGTTTGAAACTCAGCCTTCTTGTGTTTCTGAAATGTTTCTTAATTTCTGCCTAATTTAGGGCTACTCTCTCTGTTATGAAACGCCAAATTTCATGATTTGAATGTTTGGAAATTATTCTTGTTTTCTTTAAATTTTGGCCCACCTTCGCTTCTGCACTTGGAACGGATTATCCAATTTTGTCCTGGGATTTTCTTGAATGTGATCTCAGGTAGAAACAGCTTGTCCTATTTACGTATGGTATGTATAATGGATATATCAGTATTACAACTTATAACGGTATTCACTGTCTCCGAAGTTAGCCACCTTTCCTTAATTGTCATTCTTGTTGTCTGTTATAGGATTAGGAATCTCACGGGACTTGAGAAAATACCTTGGAACAAAATTCCCGAGAGATTCAGTGGATTATGACTTACAGCAGACTATCAGAGACAATTTGTACATGCGAACTGTGCCATGTAAGTGTTAATTTCAATGTTTTTGAAGCCTTGAAGCGTAATTTATCTTATGTTCCATATTTTGTCTATTCCCATTAGATTTGTTCTCCACGATCGTTTGATAGCTTATCAGTTGTTAATGTTTACGATTCGGACCATGTTTTCAAAATACCATAGCCACTCCCTTCCAGATGTGCAGATGAGACAGTCGCATAAACCAGGATTGCATAAATTATGCAGCTTTTGAAATATGACATACAGTACTATGATAGAATCATTGTTGTAATTTGTTATTGTTAATTGTAATTTCCGATAGTTATTTAATCTAATTGTTAGCAATGTATTTCTATATGGAATATAGAAACGACAGGCTTTTAGGGATGAAAGTAAGAGATTTTCCACGTGTTTACAGTGCTCTTTTGCTAACATAGCAAAAGTAGGTAAGCTTGTGAAATGCAGTAGGTGCAAATCCGTCAGCATCTGAACAAGGAAATCGATTTGGAGACGTTATCTGTGAGCAATACTTATTACATTGACGGTAAATCAATATACTTTTGCAGCAAGGTACGGCCAGTTATTGGAAAATAAGAATATGTTTCCATGGTTAGCGTTTTCTACCCTTATTTAATTAGTAGGTTTTTACGCTTGATTTGCCTATGCTCAAAGTGCGCCATTGTTACGAGGGCAGCTTCCAAGGGAACAATGCATGATAGTGCTCCTGAACAACAAGGTACTTTACTGGTCTTAACAAGACCCATTGTGTACTGATTACCTTCTAAGATGAAATCAGGCTACACAAAGATAAGGAGATTAGATGATATATTTTGTTTGTACTCAGGCACGACCAGAACTCCACGAGAAGGCGAGGTGGCTGGAGTGGATTATGAATTTCTCACTGTTGACGAATATCTTGAACTGGAAAGGTCAGGCCGACTTCTTGAGAGTGGATACTACGAAGGAAATTACTACGGGACTCCAAAGCCACCTAAGCTGCCCATGACACCTGGAACTGGCACGATTAGGCGTGTGAAAAAGTAAGTCTGACAAATGCTTTTTCTCACTAGATACTAAAGAGATTTGGCAAACAACTTGCTTTGACAATATTCAGTTTGGAATTCGTTTTTGCCTCTGACATAGGGTATACATCTTTGAGTTTGATGTACTGTAATACAGGTGGATCTTCATATCTCAAATTATTGGCTGACTTAAGTTAACACTTGCGGGTTGTTTTTCACAACTCAGCCTTCTTGCGTGCTAGACTTTTGACCCAACTATAGTGGTCGATTCGCCTTGCGCTTCTCTACAAGCTCGCAGTTCATATGCTTCACAATTGGGTTATGTGGTACCATGGCCTCTTATTAGGCATAAAATCCTGGTAGGGAAAATGAATCCGGAAGTTGGAAGAATTTTAGTTTTGAGAATTGGACCCTTTGAAGTAGGAGTGTGCCAATGGCGGCATGGGAAGTAACACCTTCAATGAATATGGACTTTCAAGAAAGTTGGTTATAATAATAATATTTCTCACCTTCTCACCGCACCGCCTGGTAGATAAACCAAATTATCTGTCAGCTGATAGTCCTCCTTGAAAATTCTCGCCATTCCTATCTATTTAAATATTTCTGGCTCTCTTTAATAGCATGTAAAGAATCTCTTTTCTCAATAGCACCTCTTAAGCCATCAGTTCAGCGCTTTCTGGGTCTACCCACAGGTCTACCACCCGAAGGCTTCCACAGTAGATATTTCTTTGGCAGTCTATTGTCTATCATCCTCATAACATGCCTATACCATCTCAGTTGAATTTTTTCAATCTCCTCTGGAGTTTGAAGAAAGTTGGTTATATAGCAAGGATTTTGCCATGCACTAGGAATTCAATCCAGATTGCAATTGTCGTATAATATGGAATTGTGGAATATTTGGAATTGTCAAAATTGGATCTAAAGAAAGAGAACTATATGGTGTCTGTCTTTGTTGTCGTACTTATTTTCATATTTTCTTTATTCTGTAGATCACTCAATTTTATCGGTTTTAAACTGTTCCCTCTCTCGTCACGCTCTATAGCATAAAGCCCCCACGTAGACGAAACAATACCGTATCAAATAGCAGTGCCCTGTAATGGAGGCTGCAGGGGGTACGTAATGACTGAATGATCCCTTTGGCACTTTTTCTGAAACCACACCCCACACTTGAAATCGTCAGCAAGCACATAACTAGAGATGTCCTAAAGAGATATCCAAAACTGGCCTGTACTATCACTGAGGAGGAGCAAAAGCCTTAGATTGTTATGTAAATCTCCAGGTTAATAATTCTCTAGGGGGAGGCCAAACCACCGGAAACTTTTCATTTTGGGGCATTGCCCCCCGCACCCTTCCCTGCAGGTACTTGCCTGTTACTGCTTTTAATTTGTTCTTTGAGGTACGCAATAATTTGTGTATTTGCTTTAATATTTCATATGCACCACATTCATTTATGATTACAATTTCTGCATCAAGGAAGCCTATTCAGAAGCCGAAAGAAGAAGAGCAGCCGCTGCCGAAAAATTGGGAAATTGCATACACAACAACTGGAGAGATGTATTTTGTAGAGTATGTGACTAGTTTTATTTATGCTAATCACCAATTGGTTTATTGCTGAAAATAATGCTTGCTTTTTTATGTGGTCTTACTGACTTGTTCAACTGATTAACTTGATCTGATTGTGGTTTCGATTTATGATCTGCTTGATTGATGATGTGGATGATTGATGGATGGAAGAAACGAGACAATATTTTCTTTGTGTTTCTGGTAGTTTTGTTCATCAACTTGTTTATTGACTGGCGTTAGTTTGTTAGTTGGCAGATTAGTGAACACAAAAATATTATTATTTGTATTTCTTATTACTGTTACTCTTATTAACTTATGACTTAGCAATTTATGTTCATATATACAGCGTATATATACTGTATATATGTACTATATA